>PVKE010006175.1:0-19817 GCA_004027555.1 Craseonycteris thonglongyai
AATGTAGAATAGAGGTTATTTACTCAGTATTTATTAATCAGTTATTCTAAACTCTCTCTTAAGCATCAATTATGCATTTATGAAATACTATATGTAATTTTAAAAGAACAAATAGAATATAAGCATCTTAAATCTTTAAGGAATTTAATAATGTTTTTGTTTTTCCTATTTGAAGGAAAAATTGAAAGCTTGAGAAAAATTAATAACATTAAAGAAAAATAAAAAATCTCTCGTAGTTTTTGGGATACCTCTCTCTCTCTAATGTACAGCAGAGAGAAAAAGAGAGAATTTATTTCTAGAAAGAGCTAATGGGGGAAATAAGCACATTTAACATAATATTTGCTACAAGGACCTATGCCTAAACAGTTTTATTCAGGAATCAGTCACTTATTTCATAGCTTTTCTCTTCAGGGTTAAAATGTGAAAATATATTTATTTACTAGAAGTTTGTCTCATTAATTTTTATTAAGAAAAATCAAAACAAAAACCTACATACACAAATAAGTTTAGGGCCTCATTTGGTTTGAACACTGTGACATGTAATAATTGGATCACCCGAGAGTTATCAGTTTATATCCTTCGACTATGTTGTAAGTATCATTTACTACAAGGGAGGAGAGGAATTTCAACCCCAAACTCCAGATTAATACAGATTTATTAATGATGTACAGAGGTAATAGAATTATGTGGATAAAAGCTAAACTGTAGTTTAACATCTGATTTCAAATTGATCAAAATACACACTCTTCACTTTTAGGTCTTCTGGGGATTGCAAGGTCCAGGGGTTTTTGTTAGTTTGCTTGTTTGTTTAAGACTGGATACTTCCGAGCAGTCAAAGCACCGTGGATCTTGTTTCAGATGGCACCACCAGTGAGAGTGCAGATATGTCTCTGAGATCCTGCTTTCATTTCCTTTGTGCATATACCGGAAGTGGGACGGCTGGGTCAATTGTAGTTCTATTTTTAATATTCTGAAGAACTTCCACATTGTTTTTTATAGTGGCTTCAGCAGTTTACATTCCCACCAGCAGGTTACCAAGAGTACCTTTTCTCCACTCTCTTAGCAAACAATTAAAAAAGAAAAAGAAAAAAAAAAGCAATTATTAACAGGTGGGAGGTGATATCTTGTGATATTTATTTGCATTTCCCTGAGGAGTAGTGATGATGGGCATCTTTCTATATACTTATTATCCATTTCTGGTCTTGACTGGAGAATTATCTATTCAGTTTCTTTGTCCATTTTTTTAATTGAGTGGTTGTCAGAGTCTAAGAGGGGAAAATGGGGGTGGTGGGGGCGGTGTAGTAGTTGAAGGGCACAAAGTTCAGTTATGCAAGATGAATAAATACTAGAGATCTACTGTATAGCAAAATGCCTATAGTAGTAAACAAGCACATATTAGATACTTGAAAATTTGCTAAGAGGGTGGACCTTATGTTAAGTGTTCTTATCACAAAGTAATAATGATAAATAATTTAAACTAATTAATTAAAAGAGCAGAAGGAAACTTTTGGAGAGGATGGATAGGTTCATGGCAGAGATAGTGGAGAGGGTTACATGGGTATATACTGATCTCCAAATGCATTAAATTGTATACATTAGCCATGTACAGCTTTTGTTTGTTAATTACACATTAATATTTTTTAGTATTAAAGTTGTTAAAAAGAAAAGACAACACCAACTTGGCCACTTTGAATTCTTTGAGGTCTTATAGGGAGAGCAGCAGCATAACTCTATCTCAAGATTTAAAAACTGAAACAAACAAACAAATAAATAGAACCTGGAATAAAAGAAGGCATAGATTCTTCTCTACTTTTATGAAGACAGCCGTACTTTCTGTCATTTTCCTTTAAGGATTGGGGATTCAGACAATTGATCTGCTATAGTTGGTAATTTTACTTAAAGACCGTCCTATTAAATAGATTCAAATATTTTTGAAGAGCAGATGGTATAGACTAGGGGAAGAGATAAACACTATATGTTAAACATTTTATTGATCAATTAAAGTATCAATTTAAAACGCTGATTCTACTATGGAAATTATGTATATCTCTCTATGTGATTGCGAAAGACAGAGAGTGGGATAAAAATTTATTATCCAAAATTTAAATTGGACTCTTTCCATGAGTTAAGAATGAGAAGAACTCTTATCCTTCCCTCCTCCCTCCACCAGGGTCCTCCCCTCCACATAGACACCCAGGCAGGCAGATGGTTTCTTTAAGGTTTAAGGCAACCAGCTTTCAGTCTTGAATCATGTGCCTCTGGGCACTTTGAAAACGTCCTCTTCTGCCTATTTTTAAGACCAGATTAAAAAAAAAGGAAAAAAAAAAAGATAAGCAGATTAGAATAAAGAAACCACCTGTGTGGATTTGATGAAAAAGGCAGGCTATTAAGTTAGCAGCACCTTGATAAGAATTTTAGTTATAGAAAAATGCATTCTTATCATCTAGGACTTCTTTGTTCTGCTTTTTCTATAAGAAAATGAATTCTTTATTTTTTCTTTCTATTATTTATTTATTTGTTTATTTTTAAAAATCTTTTATTTATTTATTTATTTATTTATTTATTTTTTTGACAGAGAGAGAGAGAGAGAGACAGAGACAGAGAGAGAATTGAGATACAGTGAGAGAGAGGAGAGAGAGAGAGAGAGAGAAGGTCCCAGAACTGTCTCCATAGTTGTACATCATTCGTTGTGACATAGTTTCATTTATACAGGTGGATGTGAGCTGCGTGGGGCGGGAACTGAACTGTGGACCTCCCACAGGGGAGGAGAGAACCTTCTTTGTGAGGCTCGGTGGTTACTAGTTGTGCAGCATTTAAGCATGTGGGTTTGCACAGATGGGGGGCTGGAATTTGATCTCTGGACCTCATGGTTGCAAGACAAGTAAGTGCTTAACCTGTTGAGCTATCCTGGCATCCCTGAGAATGAATTCTTGATAAATGAATACCATCATATCTGTAAATTAGTCTACTTGACACTAATTTTCAATCTGTTAACCTTTCATACCTGTGAATGATTTATGTATGAGAACTTCCATTCTATTTTAGTCATCCCTTTTTTTTTGATATGCCAGCCTTTCTCATAAATTGTGATAGACTATCTGGATAAATTATTCAATTTACCAAATGTTAAGTAAGACTACAAAGGACAAACAAGAACCTACCACCAATCACTATGTAAATATATATATTTAAAGTTGTCATTTTAGAGCTAAAAATATTTTTATCTTTTTAAAAAGGAAGATAAGGTCATTGAATAGTGATTTCAATAATATTAAAATGTATTTTTCCATTAGTTTGCATATTCATAAAAAAGTATTGGGGCTAAGACTAAATGTGAAAACAAATCTATTAATTATGGAAGGTACATAATGGAAAATAATAAACCTACAAATAGTCCTTGTATGTGCTGTGTGTCCTGCTCTGCCCTTGCATGCCATCATTCTCCCTCAGAATTCTGAGATGTCTGAAGTTGGTATAGGCTGTCATCCTGACAATAGCAGGGTTGTAGTGGAAACTGTCTTCACTACCTAAGTTATGGGGCCTGATACAGTGAATACCATACAAGTAGTGGGTCTGCCTGCCCTAAATTATGCCTGTTCATGTGACCCCATCATTATTCCCAGGATCTGTGCTCTTTGCCCTTGATTCATTTCAACAGGATTTAGACAAGTGTCAGACCCTTGGAATGCTATACAATAGTGACCTTGATTCCCTGGCTTTGCTGGGGAAAAAAATGAGTTTAAATCTAGTGTTGAAATTATGTGGAATGCTTTGTAACTATAGTAGTCAGTTTATTCCTGATTCAAAAGAAGCCCTAGCTGCCTGTCAGAGATATCTGCCTTTCGATTTGGCTTGGGCTTTCTGGTCTTAAGAATAGCTAGTATGTTTATAGAAGACTAAAGCCTCTTTGTTGTTGTTGCATTGCATTCATGGGGAAATTCAGGTAATTCTTACTTCATATGTTAGCTTTACACATATTATTCCTAAAGCTTTATCCTTCTAATTCTCAAAATACAACCCTTTCTATAAACAAAACAAAACAAAACAAAACAAAACAAAACAAAACAAAACAAAACAAAACAAAACAAAACACAGCTTGGTAAATGATACTAGAATAAAGATGGTGAGATGTTTAGTGCTTGATGGATGAACAAGTGGAAAGAGGGTGTAATTCGCAACCAAGAGGCACCACCCCATGGTTGGTCCTGTGTTCCTTTGGGGGGAAAAGCAGTCTTTAATTACATCTGGTACTCATTAATTGTTTTTGGAGTCTCTTTCCAGATCTGTTCCCCCATCAGCCTCCCATTGAGCAACAGAAATTCCAGATGGTTCTCTCCATATGCCGGTGTTCATTTCCTTAAATAGGATAGATTGGTCACTGACAGAGTGTAGTGGAATAGCCTTGGCCAAGTCAAGACAAGGTGAAAAGCATCAGGCCGCAGTTAAATTAGAGGTGGTCTGTCATTCACGTTTCTAAGTGGGCTATCTAAGTTACACTTTCTGAGTGATTATCCTGAAATGTCTTGAGTAACTTCATGGAAAGGAAGCTACTTATAGAGAATGTGGAACATTGATTCTAACATTCCACACCTGGAACAGAAAGAAATCCTCTACAACCTGCCATGATAACCAAAGGTTGGTCAATTTGAACCTGAAGTTGATCCACTCTGAAGACTACAATAGGGTGAAATCATTTGCTACTTGCAATGATCTCTGTGATCTCCGTGATAAAAGGAGAATTCCTTTATAAGAAATTTTGGGGACCTTGTGTTTATTTTATTTAGCAGAATTTTGTTACAAGAGGCACATCCATTTTGAAGTAGATGGGAATAAAGATGGAATCAATCTCCACATAATGAAAACGTATATTATCATTTAAGTATATTGCATTGCATTTATTTGCTTGTCTTCATCTGATGATGGGAAACATGTCTTACTTTGAATTCCTACTACCCAGAAAGATTTGGCATCTCATGGGGATTGAAAGGAGAAAAGGTGAATAGACAGATCCAGGAAATTTCAAAGAAGAAGGTAGCACTGAAAGAAGTAACAGCAAGTTTCCACTTTTGTCATCATTTTATACTTTTCCTCTGATAGCTATTTGACTTTACATGTGGTGTGTGTGTGTGTGTGTGTGTGTGTGTGTGTGTATGTATGCACATACATATTCTTTGGTGTTATTTTTATTTTTTTTTAACTTAAAAAAATACTTTATTTATTTTTGACAGAGAGAGAGAGAGAGAGAGAGAGAGAGAGAGAGAGAGAGAGAGAGAGAGAGAGAGAGAGAGAGAGAGAGAGAGAGAGAGAGAGAGAGATACAGAGACAGAGACAGAGATTGAACTGAACTGGGGGAACTCCCCAGTTCAGCATATGGGTCCGCACGGGCTGGGGCTGGGATTCAATCCCCGGTCCCTGGCGCTGCAAAGTGAGAGCTTAACCCACTGAGCCATCCTGGCTTCCCCATTTGGTGTTATTTTTGAGCACCTAATGTATGATAGGTATTATTCTAGGTGCTGAGTAAATAAAAGTAAGAATGATAGCTATGATCTCTATTCTCATCAAGCCTGTAATAGTTTATCTGTGATTATGGGAAATTTTGGTATATTTGGAGTGGGTAGGGCAACTAAAAGCAATACTTCTTTTGAAGGGGTGTGTGATAAAGATCTAAATAAGTTTAGTGGGTACCAGAAGGTAAGGAGGCAGGGGAGTGGTAGAGGAGGGGTGGGGGAGTCAAATGTGTGGTGATGGAAGAATTGACTCTGGGTGGGGAACACACAATGCAATATATAGATGATGTGTTATAGAATTGTATACTCAAAACCTATATAATTTTACTCACCAATGTCACCCAAAAATTTTAATAAAAAACTTCTTTTAAAAAGACCAAAGGGAAATTTTAGATATTCTGTATCATACTTTTCTTATATATTTATTTTACTTTTTATTAATTGTTAAATCTATTAGGGTGACATTGTTTGTTAAAAATTACATAGGTTCCAGGTGTGCAATTCTACATTACATTATCTATGCGTTGTATTATATGCTTACCACCCAGAGTCAGTTCTCTTTCTATCACCACTACCTCCCCACTTACTCTCAGGTGATCACTAAACTATTGACTGTGTCCATGAGCTTTTGTTTCTTTGTTACTTTCAGTTTTATTTTCCACCTATAAGTGAAACCGTATGGTTCTTGATATTTTTCAGTCTGACTTATCTCACTTAATATAATACCTCATGTTCTCTCAGTGTTGTTACAAATGACAGTATTTCATCTTTTCTTACCATAACTTCTTTATCCAGTCATCTGTCAAAGGACACTTTGGTTGTTTCCGTAACATGACCACTGTGAACAGTGCTACAATAAACTTTGAGGTACATATATCTTTGCTGACTAAGGTTTTCAAGCTTTTTGGGTAGATATGTAATTCTATTTCCATATGGCAAAATCCGGAATGGTTTTTCTGTTCTTAATAGAATAAAATTCTATTCTGGGTGGCATGGTGATTTTATTCTTAATTTTTTGAGGAACTTCCATACTGCCATATTTTTTTTATTGTTAAATTTATTAGTGTGACATTGGTTAGTAAAAATAACACAGGTTCCAGGTGTTCAATTCTATAGTACTTCCTCTATGTGTTACAATATGTGTTCACCACCCAGAGACAGGTTTCTTTCCCTCACCATATATTTAGCTCCTCCTCCTTCCTCTCCTAAACCCCTCTCTTCTTACCGTCAGGTAACCACTAAACTATTGACTATGTCCATGAGGTTTTATTTCTCTCTTGCTTTCAGTTTTATATTCTATATAGGAGTGAAAGCATATGGTTCTTAGCTTTTTCTGTTTGGCTTATTTCGCTTAGTATGATGATCTCAAGTTCCATTCATGTTCTTGCAAATGGTAGCATTTTATCCTTTCTTATACCTGCATACTACCATATTTTAATTTAAAACTATGTTCAAAAGGGGGCCAATATTATTCTTTTATGGGCATACAAGTACGATGTTCATGAGAGAAAGCATTTATTGAAACAACTTAATTGTTTTGTATAACAGACTCAACACAAAGGCTATTTGTATAGAATTCTTGGTTTCAAAGTTACTTGCTTAAAATTATTTCTCTCTTGCTTTTGAAGTCATATTAAAGCCATAACCCATAAAATGTATATTAAACTTAGAATATTATCGAGATATTTTATTCTTTTTTGCATGTTTGTAAAGTGCCAGAGATAAAGTGTAAATATATATTTGTTTTCATTTACTTAGCCTGATTATTTTATATCAGTCACTAATAAACCCTTGAATTTAAGGTATGGAGGGAACTAAACTCACCAGATTTGGGTAACATTTATTTCACATCTTTATCTTTTGTGTCACAACAAGCACTAGGGATTTTTAAAAATAGATGATCTTTTCACCTAAGGAAGTCACAGTGGGAAAGAGAGACATAATTACACTGAGACCAGTCCAGTGACAGTTGCCTCCTTATATATAATAATATGTATATAATTATAATAATGTGTTTTAGTGCTGTCTCATAAGAATGTACAGAGTTTCACTGGAGAGTGAAAGAAAAATTTCCACAGGAGGGCATGGCAGATCAAATGGTGGGTCTGGGAATGGTTTACTAGCAGTACTGAAACTGAGGTTGATTTTGATGGATGAGTGGGTGGTGCTGATGCTGTTGGTTTGTGACCATATCTTGAGAACCACTGGTGTGTTGTTCAGTTGAGAGACAAAGAATAAGAGCGCATACAGTAGAATTAATGGATCAGACCTAGCTAGAGATGTCACACTTCAATTTTGTCTACATTTTATTGACTACAACTCAGTTACATGGCTTTAGTTAACTGCAAAGGAGTCTAACTCTGAACCCATGAGGAAAAGGGAAATGATTGGTTTATAACCTTATAGTATTTGTTACAGGTAGGTGTGCCTGTTGTATAGCTAGGGAAGGAGGCAGCAACTAGAAAGTCCACTGGTGAGAAGCAAATTTTGGAGACAGAGTCTTAAAAGTAGCAGGGTGTGTTGTTTCCCAAAATAAGACATGAAGGGGAAGCCGGAGTGGCTCAGCGGGTTAAGTGCTCGCTTTGCAGCCCCGGGGACCCAGGACCAAACCTTGGCCCAGGCCCGTGTGGACTCATATGCTGAACTGGGGTGTGCTTTCCATGCAGGAGACTCCCATTTCGGTTCTCACCCCCCAGCTTGACCCCTGGCTTGAGGGGGCATGCCTCCCATGTGGGAGGTCCCCAGCCCAGTTTCTGCCCTGCACAACCCCTGCCCAGCTGTGTGGAATGAAACCATGTTGAAAACTGATGACATACAACTATTGAGACTGCTCTGGGCCTTCCCCCTTCTCTCTGTCTCTTGCTGCCTATGTCTCTCACTGTCTCTCACTGTCTCTTTCAAAAACAATAAAATAAATCTTTAAAACAAAAAGACATGAGATTATGTTAACAAAATTTCTTAAGAATCTTTACATGCATTAAGTGATTATGGTACGTGAAATATTTATTTTATTTAATTTGTGTTGAATTATTGCTAAGCTTCAGAAAGTAACACAATTCTTTGGCATATGTAAAATATTTATTGACTTAAATGAGAATTTTAAAAATTATTACTCTGTTGTTACTTAAAAAAAAATCACTGATGGTTCTGAAGTTGTATGGAAACCATTTATGAAAGGGAAGATGAACAATAATGATTTTAAGTTGTCTGATGAGTTCTGAAAGCATGCCAGACTAATAAATAACAGTACAAATAATGAAAACATGTAACATTTATTGAGCACATAGAAGATAACTTTTCTTTACATGGTGGGAATTAGGGCATTGAGAATGGCTTACTAGTACTGCATAAGCACGTCAGCTCTATTAACTCATTTAACCCTAACAAAAACCCTATAAAGAAAAACCCTATAATCTGTAAAATTATCCCATTTCACAGATTAAATCACTGAGGCCCAGAGTGGTAAAGCTGTTTGTCCACATAGCTACTACATAGCACAGATGGGATTTACATCCACATAGACAAAGGCCAAGATCATATCTACAATTCTTTACCTCTGTGAAACAAAAGCCAAAGTGAAGGAACAGGACCAAGGGTGGGGACCTCATCTGTACTGAAGTGGTATTGGGACAGCTGTTTGAAGCATAAACAATGCCCTTTGGCCATATATTTGGTTTGTTAAGCAATGGCAGAATTTATTAATCATGTCTTTTTTTCTCCCTACCTCTTTATTTAGGCCTACCCTTTGGCAAACAAATCTGTTCTTCCAGATACTGTGTGTGTTCTGGCGTAGGTAGCAACGTAAGCAGCTCCTGAATTTCCTGGAGAACTGCAGAGTAAATCATTGGAGGAAAGAAGGCAATTCTTGTTTTGCTTACATATCTGAGCAATTTCTTTTTCTTCTGCAGACAGGACTGTCTTGGTGGATATAGATCTTCCACTCCTCAAAGGCCTCTATGTGATGGGGACTTTAGAATTTCCTGTGGACAGAAGCAATGTTCTGAGCGTGGCGTGCATAGTCATTGCAGGCGGGGAGCTGAAAGTTGGTAAGTAAAGGACATCAGGACTAGGAGCATAGTGGGACCTGAGCTCTGTGAGAAAGGCCTTGGAAAATGATGGCATCATCCAGCAGGTTGCTTAATGGAGTTTGGGAAGAGCTAAGTCAAGAAGTGAGTTTACGAGTAAAACTTTTCACCAAGCTTTGGACACAGATAGAGGTGACTTCTATTGGTCTATGTCTTCCGTGCACCTAATGTCATCAGGTCACATTTCTGGCCCCATGCTGCTCCTCGTTCTTTCCAGAGCTCTTTTTGCCTTCTGCAGGCCACAGATCAAGTCTCCCTTCCATTCGTTGTGTGAGTTTCCTTACAGCTCACTCTTTAAGAATATCTCATTACATGCTTTGTTACCCTTTGATCAAGTAACTCACATAAAATTTTAGTTGCTATCTTAGTGTAGATCCTTGGGAAAACAGAACTGAAACAAACCTTATGTGCTGATACTTTACCGGTGAAAATAGTTGCAGTGATGTGGTGGTAAATGGAACAGAGAAATGAAGGGAAAAAGAGGGAAAACAAACACGAGGTGGCCAGAGCTTCTCCAGGAAACATGGCTGTTTGGCTATGTGATATGCCTTGAGAGAAGCCTTTATATAACCACCATATCTTGGGGCAATAAGGGAGAAAGCTTGGGAGAAGGCAAATAATTCACCTGGTTCCACCCTTCGGTCTTCTCGTGTTATGTATTGTGACTCCCTAGGCAGCTAGTGGAGGGGGCAGATTCTCAGTAGGGGCTGGAAGATGAGAATTCTCCATCTGGGAAGTGACACATGTTACTGAAAGGATAAGCAGGATGGTGTGGACCTGAGGTAGTGTTTTAACCAGAATTGTGCATTGGCTTTCTTCAATCAATGAATCAATGAATCAATCAAGCAATCAAAAAGTCAATCAATCAATCAATCAATCAAAACAAAAACAACAAAAATTTGAGTTGCTATAGTAATTATTTTCACTTGGTCTTGTTGTAGGCAATAGGTGTGCAACGATAAAAAGATGTGCCCTGCCCCCAAAGGAACTACATTTGAACTTAGTCAGGCATCCTACTTTGCTCCCCAAAAGGAGATGAAAAAAAAAATTCCTAGAAATAAGAACACCTTATCCCAAAGAAATAAATCTCTGATGGTGAGGAAATATTTAAATATTATTGTTCAGTAGTATCCACATTTTAAAATCACTGGGGAGAGAGAGTTCTAGACCTAATATACCTGCCCAAAGTTTAATCACTGTGAAAAGATTCCTAAAAAATTGCAGCTAAGCCTCTTCTTAAATAGTTCCAGTGACAGAAAAATGAAAACCTTTTGAGACAACCTGTTCCCACTTTTAGAATCATATTAGAGCCATTTTTCTTCTATCAAGCCAAAGTCTGACTTCTAACTTTTGTTGGTTCAGGTTTTTCTATTTGATCAATACAGGATGAGTGTCAAATTTCCTTCCCTTTGATAGTCATTAATTCAGTTTTTCTTGAATTGTCTCTTTGTCATGTTATAGAATTCTTATTATTTTAACCATAGTTAAATAATAGTTAATTCAATCATCATTATTATCATATATTTATATCCTAGTTATACCACTTTAATCATAGTTATTGATGTAAAATAATTTTAATTTTTTCAGTCTGTTGTACAAAACTGGAAAATACAGAAAATCAATAGAAAGTTATATAGAAGAAATGGAGTAATCACCCATATTCCCAAGTGTAAATTTAATCACAGTTAACATTTTGTAGTCTTGTCTTCATTTTTCCCCCTTGTACATGCATGCATACATGCCCATACACACTTTAAAATATAGGATATACAAATAATTTTTTGGATCCTATGTTAATAACGTGGAAACCTCTTCAACTCATTCTATTTCCAAGACATAATATTTAAAAATTAAATGTATTGGGGTAATATTGGTTAATGACATTATATAAATTTCAGGTATAAAACTTTACAGTACAACTTTATAAGACCACTGTATTATATTATGGGATCATCACCCAAAGTTAATCTCATTCTGTCACCTTATATTTGACCCCCTTTACTCTCTTCATCCTCACCCTCAGCCCCCTTCCCCTCTGGCAACCACCATTCTGTTGTTTCTATCTGAGTTTGATTTTTTGTTTGTTTGTTTTTGTTTGTTCATTTATTGCTTTTAATTTTACATCTCACACATGAATAAAATCATATAGTCCTTGTATTTTACAATCTAACTTATTTCACTTAGCATAATACTCAAGATTTTTCTATGTGTTGCAAATGGCAATATTTTATTCTTTTTATAGCTGAGTACTATTTTATTGTGTGTGTGTGTGTGTGTGTGTGTACATATATAACCTATTTTTCTAGCCAATCACCCAGTAAAGGCCACTTGGGTTGTTTTCATGTCTTGACTATTGTAAATAATGCTACAATGAACATTGAGATACATATGTCTTCACAAATAAGTGTTTTCAACTTTTTCAGGTAGATTCCTAGAAGAAGGATTGCTGGGTCATATTGTAGCTTAACTTTTAATTTCCTGAAGAAGCTTCATAGTATTTTTCATAGAGGCTGCATCAATTTCCATTCTTACCAGTTATGTATGAGAGTTCCCTCCAAGATACAATTTTAATAAAATAGATTTAACATTCCATATCTCTTTGAGTATATACATATATATATACACACATATAACAATTTAGTTAACTGATTTTCTGTTTTTGAATATCAATTTTTTTTCTGGTCCTTGTAACTTACTCTGCCATGAACATCTTGGCACTTAAATTATTATTTTACCTCAGATTATTTTCTTAAGATAGACTTTTATAAGTGAAATAATGGACCCAAGGACCAATGCATGTTTTAAGGTCCTTGATACATATTGTCAAATCATTTTCCAGCAAGATTTTACAAATTTGCATTTTCTTCACAGTTCTCAGAGTTATGAGATCTCCTCACACTCCCTAAATTGTCATTAAACACACTTGTTTTGTTTGATTTCTCTGAAAGTATGAAGCCATTTGGAAAGGACTGTTCCATCTGAATAAGAATAAGAATAAGAATAAGAATAAGAATAAGAATAAGAATAAGAATGAAACAAGTACATGAGTAGTTGAAAGTATGGGTTCAAGGTCAAACAGCTTGGGATCACATCCATTTGGGTCACCTATTTGCTGCTTGACATAAAGCATATCAACCTCTGGGCACCTTCTTTCCTTCAGTCTGTCAAGTATAGGGCAATAACATAGAACCTACCTCAGAGGGATATTAAGCCATTAAACATAACAGCTCCTACTAAGTGCTTGGCAAATAATAGGTGTTTAATAAATGTTAGTTTATTTGTCAGGGTGCCTGCAGGAAATAGATGTCATACTGTATTGGACAATCTTATTCTACTGTACTAAAAGCCTACTGTAACCCTTTGCCAGTGCCAGTTGCTTTAAAAGCAGCACCACCAAGAAATATAATTCCATAATGTTGGTACTGGTACTTGGATCAATCAGATTTAGATAAAGAAACCATTTACAAAATCCAACTGACATGGGGCATACCCCCAGGCTAGTAATAGCAGAACATTCTTACCACCCTTGCCCTAAGGGACTGGGAAAAAGGAACTCATTACTGAAATCAGAGATGAAGGGGGAAGAGTGGAGGTAGTTGTCAGACAGTAGCTTTCTTTACCTTTTGTCTGGCTGGGTCTGACTGTGGAAGGACCTATGAGAATATGAATAAATAATCTGATCTCTTTCCTACCACTTCCTGCTTACTACCATTCAACCAAACTCAAACAGAACTCCATGTAAAGGAAAACTCGTTGATGTACTGCTCAGAGGTCAGCAGCATCCTGGGGCACTGAGAAGGGCAGAGTTTGGAAATAGAAGCTCCTCAGCAGAGTCTGCTTCCATCTATCATAAAGATAGGATTGTCTTATTAATACAGCCAAAGATTAAACTCAATTCTTTGTCCAGCAAGGTCACACTGCTGGTCCTGCCCACTGTAGAAGACTCTCAGTTAACTGGCACCCATTGGAGAGTGGTAGATGCTAGATAAATGTAAGTAGACTCTCCATTAACTGGAACTCAAGCAACCAGCACTCTCAGGCTCTCTTAAGAGCATTATGGTTGCTTGAGTTCCAGTTAATGGAGAGTCTGCTGTATATTGTAGGCTGATCAGATGTACTGTTTTAAGTGGGACAGAAAACAAGGGTACTTTACTATTTCAAATGGTATGTATGGTCAGCCTCGTCTCACTGGGCTAAATTTAGAGTCTCAGTAGGCTATCCATATGTACTGTTTGCAACAGGACAGTACCATTGTTTTCTGTCCTGTTAAAAATAAGTCAGACTGAAAGAATCAGAAAACATGTGACCTCACTTATAGGTGAATTATGAAACTGGAAGTAACGAAGAACCAAAGACTTGTGAACACACTCAATAGTTTGGTGATTACCTGAAGGAAGGAGAGGAGAGGGGAGGGAGAGTGGGACGGGGAAGGTGGGTGATGAACACCAGATATATGGTGATGGAAGGAGAGCTGATTCTGGGTGGTGAGCACATAATGCAATACATAGGTGATGTGATGTAGATTTGTACATCTGGAAACTATCTAATTGTTACCAATCAATGTCACCCCAGTAAATTTAACAAGAAAAAAAAATTAAAAAAAAAATTTTAGTCAAAAATTGTTTTCATAAACGTAAGTATTGCTAATAAAAATATTCAGAATAAAAAAAATGGTATGTCTGGTTAGCCTACTTTCTATATTGGCAACTCTAATTTTTATTATTTTTGCTTATACTGCCTCAAATATATACCTCTACATTGTACACTTGTGTAGGAATTATTTTTCCCCTCCTTGGGACTTAGGGGATCTAAGTACAATATTTTTAACTTATTTCTTTATTATTTAAGTCCATCTTTCCACAATATGGAAATCTTTTTGGGTTCCTATCTTTTGCTCATTTGTTAAATATTCTATAAAAGCGTTACCCAGTTAGCTGATAGAAATATTAAATAAAATTGAGCCTTGGTTTTGTTTCGGGAAAACTTATTTCAGGTTGACATCTTTTGTTGCTAAAATTGGCCTTATTATTATTTTTCAAATTTCTGAACTTATTTATTACTATAACAAAAACTTGTTGCTTAAAAATCTGTACCTTTGAAGGGAAGTAAAACTATGCCACTGTCCAGTTTTGATTTATACATTTCAAATATTATTTTTAAATTTGTCCATTCCCAACCATTCTTTTTATCTATTACTAGACAATGGTGTTTGTTTGTTTTTTCTCCTTGATTTATCTATGTGTTTCAGGCCTAAAAGTTGATTATTAGAACTCATCTTCTCAGTCCTGTGTGTATTATGCCTGCAGGAAGACTTTCAACCCATCTGCCCAATTCTAGCACACTCTAAAGAACCCCAACATGAAATAGATAGTAACACTAGTTAGTAAATAAGCTTAATAGATGTGAACGTTGGTACAGAGCACTGCCATGGTATGTCTGCTATCTGATGCCATTTGATCCAAGTCCCAACATTGTGGACTTACATTTCTTGGTGGTCCTGCTTTTAAGGCAACTAGAGCTGGCAAAGGGTTTTGATTGTCTTTTAGTAGAATAAGATGATAATGCTGGCATTAGAAGGGAAGTTTAAGATCAAAGCTTTGCTTAGAGGGCTACAGCGGCACCACAAATGCCAAACTCAATTTCACTTTGTTCAGTGGTTGTTTCATTAATCTGATAAAACTCTTAAGATAAGCTTAAAATATTTCACTTGCATGTTCAGTCTTTTGTTTATCATCTGTTTGCTCATTGCCTCACGTGAGTCAAGAATCATAGGAGGGGAAGCCGGGATGGCTCAGTGGGTTAAGTGCTTACTTTGCAGCGCTGGGGACCAAGGATCGAATCCCGGCCCCGGCCCCGGCCCTTGCGGACCCATATGCTGAACTGGGGAGTTCCCCAGTTCAGTTCTATCTCTGTCTCTGTATCTCTCTCTCTCTCTCACTCTCTCTCTCTCTCTCTCTGTCAAAAAAAAAAAAAAAAAAAAAGAATCATAGGAGAAGTTGGATACACAAGAAGTGGAAATCATGAACCTAGCTTTCAAAAGATGTCTCAATAAAAATGGAGACAAGTGAAACCATAATTGGAAATATCAATCTGGAGGGGGCTTAAAGATAAAGGAAGAGATCTGAAAAGGCATATAATTTATTTGTGGACAAGCATTGTGCCTTCAGGAAATTGTGGACGATGGGTATGTGATTATAGGATTCATAGAATAGTAGCCAATGAAGCTTTTTGGTCTTGTTGATTATGATAAGGAGTTTGGATTTTTGTCATGAAGGCAATTGGTAGTCACTAAATAGCAGGAACATGGCATGGTAAAATTTGGTTTTAGAAAGATCACTCAGCAATGTAGGGGATGTATTGAAAAGGGCACAGTGAGAAGTGTGAAGGCTACTAAGGTGTTTCAGAAACAAAGTTGTAAAGGTTTGAACTAATGTACCGGAGTTAAAGAAAAATAATGAATTAGAGAGATATTAAGGACATAAAATCACTAGAATCTAGTGGCAATTTTGATGTGAGGTGAGAAGCAGTTATTTAGAATATTCTAGGTGTGGGGTTGAGAGATCTGGGTCGATGATGGTGCCAGGAGGGAATCTCCTTTTCACCATTTATTAGTTCAGTGGCTCAGTAAATTACATGAGCTAATTCAGTTTTGTTTATTTTTTTAATTTTAAAATGGGCTTTATAGTAGCGCTTCTTTTGTAGACTTTCATGAAAGTTAAATGAATTAACAGTATGAATTAAAATGCTTGACCAGAGTCAGGCATATAGTAATCCCTTAGAGTAGATTGTTGAGTACATAGACTCAGACATGTCAAGTTCAGATTTCAATGGGATGTGAGAGTGGTAACATGTGGAGGCCAAATTAATTTATGGAAAAGCATAGGAGAGAGGACTGTGCAAAATATAATGTTTGGGGGTCATCAGCCAAAATGTGAAATCAAAGGTGTGAGGGAGAGGAGAAACAATGATCAAAGCAGAAATCTTGGGGAACACCAGCATTGTAAGTGTGGTAGAGGAAGTGGAGTTCAGGAAGGAGAAAGGAAAAGAAATGGCTATGTGAGGAGAAGGAAAATGAAATGACAAGAACATAATATCTTAAAACAAAGAAAGTAATTTACAAGAAAGAAGGAATATTCAGCAGCATAAGATACAGTGGACAGGACAAAGAAAGTAGCAGAAAATATTAACCATCTTATTCTAGCTTTTTAAATAAAAATGGGTGTCTTGACTTACAATGTTACTTTGCATGCAGAACACAGAAAAAAATTTTTACACATTACTTGAGGGATAGTAACTTCTAATAAGTTCAACACCATTTATTTATTTAATTTTTGAACAGTTTCATCTTTGGGGGCTTTATTATAGTCTTAAGTATAATTCAATATATTAAATCTCATGTTTGAAAATAAACAGTTGGCCATATTAAAAGTAACATTATCAAACCTTTATATGTTTTCATGAATAACAAACTTCCTTTTAGATGATAAAATGAAGCAAATAAGTAGATATTAAGGAGAAAATAATTCCTCTGAGGTGGTGATTTTCCAAGATTTTATTTATAGGTTTGTTCCTGTCTCTGTCCCCTTTCCTTTCTACTTTCCTCACTTTCTCTTCCACTCAGTTCCCACCTAGTGTCAAGCATTCTTCCAGGGACTTGAATATTCAGAAAGGAGCAGGACAGATGAGATTCCTACTTGCATTCTCTTATTGGGGGAAATAGACAATGAAATAGTAAAATAAATGTGCAATTTAGATGAAAATGCATTCTCTGAAGGAAACTAAATAGGAGTGTGAGCTGAAGAGGTCCAAGTTGGATGTTGGCACCACCAACTAGGTAGTTGGTAAAAACCTTTCTGGAGAGTCAATGTGACTTCAGATCATAGAGACAGAAAAGAGCTACTTTTGCAAAAAAATTGAACAAGAGAGTGTCTGACAGAAGGAAGAAGTAGTATAAAAGTCTCGAGGCAGAGGCAGTATGTGTTTTACATAGTTGTGAGACAGAACTGCATCCACCGTAGCTGGAGAATAGCGAACAATAGATATGAGTTTTATGATATAGGCTTGATTTTAAGCTATGCAGCATTGTTCACTAAAGTATTAACACAACTGAGTACAAATAGTGCTGAAAATTGCTACTTTTTGACAATCTCATAAGTATGACTTTAACAAGACAAATTAAATTAGAATCCTTGTAAATATGGAATTTCTAGAGACCTGGATTATTATTCTAGTTTAGCAATTTATATGAGGCCAGAATTAGAGGCTATTTTATTTACTGTAAATACTCATTCTTCAAGCTTTTGCCCAAGGAGTAGTTTTATTATGAACCTTTTCTGTCTCCATTTAGCAGGTTTCAATGTATCTTTTCTTCTGGTCCATATTATTCATTTATATTGTCGTTATTACATTTGTTTCATTGTTAAAAAATGGTATGTTCTCATGAATGTCCTCACTATATTATTATAGATGATAGACTTCTTTAGAACATTTTATAACCCTAGTACCTAGTGTATAATAGGCTTCTCATAATGTGCTATGTGACTGATTATAAATGAATGGACATATATAAATCCATCTTTTAGTTAAGTGCCTTTTTCTTATAACACATTCACTCTCCCTGTACTTAAATGTCAACATCTCTGAGGAAGAAATTATAGTGTTACTATATAAAAGACTATAATTTTTCATATATGAAAGGAACAAAAACAAGGGTAAAACACATTTAAAACGTTGGTGAACCTGTACAAATTGAAAGTATTTTTTAGTTTGTCTAGGAGGAGAAAAACTGATAAAAATAACTAACTCAGCCTGTACAATAAGCATTGGTTTCTTATTGTATTGAATGTTTGTATTTCTTTGCCTGTGCATAGCTGTCTATACTCATCATTTTCATCAGTGTCTTTTCTTAGATATCATTTTTGTGCTTTAACATGTGTTCTTGTTATATTGGATATGAATGATAGTAACATGTTACTTGTCAAATGTTCATTCAGCTCAGTGTAGAGTGTTTTAATCTTATACTTTTAAAACTGCAAAAAGAAAATTTTTTCATGATAGTTTGTAGGAGGATTTCAGAGAAAGATAGCCAATAATATTAAATCTGTATCTTTAAAATTTATTAGAACCCTACTTGATCCCTATATAAGCAGTGATATACCCCATATACCAATATGCCTGAGTACTCAGCATTTCAGTTTCTTCGGCCTGTTACAGACAGGTCACGTGATATGCCGCTTTGTCACTCAGTAATTAGGCCATGAACTGGGTTTTTATCTTAAAACTTGTCACATGTTGTTTTGCAGAGCTAGTGATGGGTATTTGTCAGTTCATTGCACATTTGTAGTTGGCAGCCTAAGGTCATCATTAGCACATGACTGATTGTCAGGAAATGAAGTACTATGTGTATGGAAGTTTTGCTCATTGCTTCCATGATTGGACTTTCTCAATCCTAAAGAAGAAAAATCCATACACAGTTTATTGCCTTCTGAGCTGACAGTTCTGTAAGACTCACTGGATGATTAAGTAATAAGGAGACAAACCAGAGAAAAGTGTAGATTAAACATAACCTCCAGCCTATAGCCATAATACCCAGAAGTCAGACTCATTAAGTAGCCAGAAAAAATCTTGTATCTTGTGGGGTGATATTTGTTTAGGGGGAAAAAAAGGAATATATTTATTTTAAGTAAAACAAAAAAATACATATAACCTTCTCTTTCAGGTTTAACAATAATTAGAAAAGTAATATAAATAACCATGCATTTCATGTGTAAATATAGGTATACATAGATATGTATGATTTATAAATTAGCTGACACTGATCATTAATTGATAAGTCAGTTTCTGTTTTACACCGATAGTTCTCTAATCAAACTACTATTTAGCTAATAAAATAAAAAGGTAAAATCAAATGGGTGTGACTTTTAAATAGCATACTTATTTAATGATAGAAAAAAAGCATATAATTTTTTTTTTCCAGGTTCAGGAAACACTGAAGTCCCTAAGAATACTGATAGCCAACAGTTAAATAACACATATTTCAAAAATGAGATTAAGAATGGAAATATCTGTTTATTTTCCTATGTACATTAGTGCTCTGACAGACAAACATCATATTATCCATATATACATATATATTTTTTAAGCAAAACACTGATAAAAGAAACTTCTGTTTTGTTAGACTATCAGTCTATACTAAAACAATTTACAGTAATCATCTTTATGTTAA
>PVKE010006175.1:19917-55672 GCA_004027555.1 Craseonycteris thonglongyai
AGTGCATATTTATTTCTATTTTACTTTTGACAGATAGAGAGAGAGACAGAGACAGAGACAGTTAGAGAACCGAACTGTGGGAACTCCCCAGTTCAGCATGTGGGTCCTGCCTGGGCCGGAGCCGGGATTCGATCCTCGGTCCTCGGGGCCTCAAAGCGAGCGCTCAACCCGCTGAGCCGTCCCGGCTTTCCCCTAATATTTTCTTTAGTAGTGTTCCCAAACTATATTTGTTACTCTTGAACTTCTATCACAGTAACATAAAATGTCTTACAAATTTATTATTTTAACGTATTAAATGATTAATATATAATAAAATAATTGTTAGACATTATTATTTGATAATACCTACTGGGTTTTTTTTTTAATTATAACAGATTCTTACTTCATTGAGTTAAAAGCCCTTCCATCCTCCAATTTTTTTTTTTTTCCACATAGGATTGATTTATTGGGTAGAGGTGTTTTAGGGATAAGTTGGTCAATATACACCGAAAATTGAAAGCTAATTCAGAATAAAATATGCTTCAAATTTAATTGGTTCACCGCTATTTGGCAACTTGTGTCTGTTAAGTCAGAATTTTCTGGAGGCTCTGCTCTGAAAAAAACATGCGTAGCTATAGCAACACGTGAGAAAAATTGTTATGTTTCAGTTAGAAGCTCAACTTCCAAAGTCATCACCATATAACCTACTTCTGAGGACAGGAGAAAATGTGTAAAATTAATTTTAAGGGTAATGTCTTAACCTACCTTTCATGTACAATTATAATATTTATGAAATGCCAAGATTAACTTGGACAAAAATGTAAATTACTCCAAAATACAATTTCTTACTTTGGATTTAGTGAATAGGACCTGCAAAAAAGTTTATTAGATTGACATGTCTAAAATTTTCATCAGTATACATTAAATCTATACAGCTTTTTTTATATATCAAGTATACCTCCATAAAGCTGTTTAAAAAATTAATGGCGTGGAGATGCGGAAAAACAAAAATAATTTTGGTCAGTTTTTATTCTTTTGAACAACAAATACTTATTGATGAA
This sequence comes from Craseonycteris thonglongyai, assembly GCA_004027555.1. Classification (NCBI taxonomy): domain Eukaryota; kingdom Metazoa; phylum Chordata; class Mammalia; order Chiroptera; family Craseonycteridae; genus Craseonycteris; species Craseonycteris thonglongyai. Next base: position 20,958 of record PVKE010006175.1, read on the forward strand.
TGCTTGGAAAATAAAAATCAGTTAATAAATTTTTATTTGTTGTGAAGTATGACACATGTATAGAGAAGTTTATAAAATAAAATAAAATATAGACAGTTCAATTAATCATTACAAATTAATTCCAATGGATATATAGTGGGATCTCATTGTTTAATTTGCATTTCTGTAATTTGTAATGTGAATGAGTATTTAAAAATTTTTATTGTCTATTTTATATCCTGTTTTGTGAAGTAGCTGTTTGCTTGTTCTGTTTATGATTATCTGTTTTATATTGATTCATTGAAATCATTTACTGTATATACTTTGGAATGTACTGTTTGTTGGTTTTATGTATTGTAAATATCTTTGCCTATTCTGTGGCTTTCTTTTTTGCTCTCTTAATGGTATTTTTAGATAATTGAAAAATGTTTATTTTAACAGCTCATTTTATAAATATTTCCCAATATGAATGTATATTTGGGTAGACAATAGTGAACAAGCGTATACTATATGACCCCAGTACTTTTAAATTGTTAAACTTTAGGATTGCCATATGATCAATATGTTTTTATTTTAATTTTATTGTTAAATTTATTGGGGTGACATTGGATAGTAAAAATTACATAGTTTCCAGGTATAAAATTGTGCAATACATCATTTATGTGTTGCACTGTGATCAATATTTATGAATGTCTTGTACATGCTTGAAAAGAATGTCTCCTTTATGAGTCTAGTTTTCCACCTATACATTATGTCGTTTGCTAATTGCATTAATCAATTAGCTATATATATCCCTACTATTTTTGTTTATTTTATAAGCAGTTGTGTTTATCACTGTTGTTATAGATGTATCTATTTTTCATTGGAATTCTGTCCATTTTTGCTTTATTCTGAAGCTACGATGCTAGGCAGGCCCATCCATGCTTAAAAGTATTATAACACTGGTGAAATTAGTCCTTTTAACGGTGCAGTATTCCTCTCGATTCCTAATTGTTTTCTGTAAGAGAATTGGTTTAAACCACTTCACTATTTCTGGGATAAAATATAAATGGACTCTGGTGGCAATACACAGTCAGCTCTCTCTGTTAGCTTACTGTAAAAAGAAAGAGGCATTCAGATACTGGGAACTTACAGTACAATCTAGGACAGAGCTAAATCCCTGTGTGCTGTGATAGCCCATAGAGGGCCACTTAACTCAGACTTAGTGGATAAGGAAGGATCTCAGAGAGTGTGGCCTGTGAGGTGAGTTTGGGCTTGTTTAGGGACATGTGTGACTCTGCTACTGAGCATGTCATGGAAACTGGGGAAATGAATGGGGTTCTAAATGGACAGTTTTGTTTCCAACTCTGTGCTATTTCAAAGGGTTTCAAATGTTTGCTATTATAAATAGATAACAATACAGGGATGAACTTTGGGCCTTGATCTTTGTCCACATTTCACATTCCACACTCCTTCTTTAGGACAAGTTCCTTGAAGGAAAATTAACTGCAGCAACAGGCTTGGCTATTTTTATGCACAAGAAAGAGCATGTAATTCAAGATCATAGAAGGCTTTTAGAAATAAATGACAGTGAAGTCAAGTTGTGAGGGATGATTAGGATTGACAGGTTGAAGGTGAGGAACATCAAAACCTGGGGCATCTCACGTGCATAGAACAGAGTGGAGGGTAAGTAACTCAGTGTGAATGGGTTGGCTTAGTTACAAGGTGTGAGTAGTCATGTTGACAGAGTGGGCTTAAGTGTAAACTAAGTTTACACTTGATTTCATCAAAGAGGTTTAGTTAATAAAATAATGTAAGGTCATTCCCCCCGACCCCCCCTTTTTTTTTTACCCTCGAAGTTTATGGAATCCATTTGTACCCTATTCATCAAATCACTATAACGGTTATCATTCATATACCAGAACTTATTTTCTTCCATCTCCCCAGGTGATTTCAGCATCTGGAATATATTTTGTTTCTCCTCCATTGCCCACCATCATGCTAAGTAATGGCAACTTCCCCTCACTTATTTCCTATTCCCCTATGCCCAGATGCCAGCCTAAGATGGTGCTTATTAAGTGTAATCTCAGCTTCCTGCTTATTAGCTGTGCAATTTCTGAACAAGTGACTTAACCTGTCTTCATCTTATGTTCCTCCTGATAACCTCAATATCCATCATAGGCTTGTGAGAATCCAGTGAAATCGAGTATGAATAAACACCTGACATATCTTTGCTGCACAGTACAATGATTTTTCCTCCATTATCAACATCTGACTTTGGCCAGGTTAAAAATGTCTTTTGATACAGTTAAAAATGTCAGTGGCTTGAAGCAATTTAAGAAAGGAAGATCAGAGAGGAACTGCATTATCCTGTAAGCCTTCGATTAGAGGTGGCTACTCTCATTTAGGGGCACAACCCACACGGGTGAGAATGCCTCACCTTTGTTTCACTGCTGGATTTGAGAATAAAATGGGGAGCTTTCCATACAACAGCTTTCACAAATTTAAGATGCATTTCATTTTAATGTTAAAACCGCATACATTTCCTTCTCTTAGGTCATTCTTGCCTTCTTTCTACTCAGTCCCTACCTTCCATCTTTTCCTCCTCCCACATCACAAAAAGAAAAAAAAAAAAAAAAATCTAAAATCTGGTTATTTCAGATAGCATTAGGCAGGCTGATTAATTTTCCCCAGATTTCTGTGAAAGGTCCATGTGCTGCAGTTTGGGGTTGCCTAACTGATTTAATCTCTGATTTTAGAGGAACACTGAACTCCTTCTGTGGGACCCTATGTACATTTCTCTAGAGCAAAAACAGTCCTACATTTTTCTCTCTGGCATCTATTTAGTGCTAGGCTACCCCCCCTCCCTCCCCCCCCAACCACACACTTCTCAACCCATATTGAATCTGAACTAACTAACTTTGTGAAATAAATGAAATCACAGTTGGAAAACAGCTTACTGGACAGCCTTAAAACCACAAGATAAGAGCTACACCACAAACAATTTCTTCATGATCTCCTCTTTCCCTGCTTCCCTTCTTTCTGCTCTCGTTCAGTGTCCCTTCAGCTGAGGTTTGTCGTTACCTCTCTGGAGCAGCACCACCTTCCCATCTCATGGGAACACACGGTGGGGTCTAATCCTTGCTTGCCCATGGACTGATAACTCTAAGCAGATTTATGTACCTCTCTGAGTCTTCCTTTCGGCAGCCCCTTGCAGATTGATGGCTGTGAGGGCAGGACTATAGATACATATGCAGTAAGCTACACGTAACCCATGGGGAGGATGATTTCCCCTGAAAGTCCTCTTAACCAAAATGACAACCAGGCCATTTTAAGTTTACCATGTACTTCAGACTGTATTTGACAAATCCACTTTTGGTTATGTTATATGCAGGAATTTCTGAACTGGAAAGTTTTGTTTCATAGCTGTTGTCTTTGGTGACCGAACCTGTTTGATCCAGTATGTAGTTTTGGAGACTATGTTTTTACTAGTTGTTTTTTTGAAAAGCTGATTCTCTGTAATATTTTCTGTACTCTAAGATATATTTTCTGAGGAAAATAACATTTGTTAGGTACATATTCACTACCACTATTTCTGCATATTCCCCAAACAAGTCTCATACTATAAAAGTGACCAAACGCCCCTGTTAACATCAAGGGAGTAATGTAAGAAGTACTTGAAGTAATTCCCAACTGTTGTCTGAGTATCACAGCTTGAATGGATTGTGGCCTTATGCTGCTAAAAGATTTAGGCTTATACAATACTCTCTCTCTCTCTCTCTCTCTTCATCCTATCTGATTATATATATAAATTGTTAAATAAATCATTCAGAATAAAAAGACCATTATGCAAATTTAGACTCTGTTTCTTGGTAGTTGGATACATTTGGACAAGTCCCTTAATCTCTAAACCTCATTGTTATGAATATTTAAAATTAATAGAAGAATCATATTTATTTCTCAGGTTTGTTGTGAGCACTGAACACTAAAATCCATGTAAAGTATTTTGGGAATCCAGTCATAGACAAGGTATTGGCCAGATGTTGCTATAGTAATGGTACATAACAAATAATCCCCAAACCTCAGTGGCGTACAACAAAAAGTATTTATGCTAAACTCAGTTGGAATGGATTGTAGCTTGTATGTTCTCTTCAGATCTACTACCTATATCTCTTCTTTCATGCACTTGAGGCTAAGGAAGTCTCGTTTCTTGGCAGAATACAACATTGAAAGTGATCTAGTAAAAACTGGCCATGTAATTTAGAACATCAACTCAGAGCTGGTAGTTCTATCACTTTTACCCAAATTTCATTGATCAAAACAAATCATATGACCAGGCTAAATATTAATAGGTCAGAAAAGTGTACACTGCCCTAATGAAGAAAAACAAAGTAAATGTTTGCTGAACTGTTATCCAAACTCTTAGAAAAGTCTACAGCATCTGATTCTCGACCCCTCCTTTTCTTATTTCATCTATATAACCATTGGCTCTTCTCAATATAATATACTTTATAGCATCTACTTTGCATTCCCAAAATTGCATTATAATTTTCCTCTCTTTTAATTTCAAATTAACTAAAATTATATACTTTTCTTTGTAAACAGGTACTTTAGAAAATCCCTTAGAAAAAGAACAAAATCTCCTGATTCTTCTTAGAGCCTCAGAGGAAGTGTATTGTGATCGTTTCAATGGAATTCATATTGATCCAGGAACAATTGGTAAGATCATAATATAGTTTTTATTAAAAGTGAAATGAGTATGATAGAGAGGTACCATTCATAGAACATCTACTAAATTTCAGGCACTCTTTTAGATAATTAATATTTAGTTTTTTCATTTACCAGCTCTCCTATAAGTAGTGTCCATTGTACAGATGCCAAAACTAAGACTCAGATGATAAATAATATGAAGAAGTTCACACAGCTTTATACTGTCAGAATTTAGATTTATGTCTAGGTTAGCCAGACATCAAAATCTGGACTGAGAGTCTCTGTTACCAACTATCAATATTATGTGGTTATTGATATATTTTTAAAACTGATAAATCTATAGGTTACTAAGACACATTACTGTCAACAGATACTTCATTTGATACTAATCCCACAACACTAAATCGTAAAGTTGGTCTCATGAGAGCAAAGAACCTGGGACTTGCCTTGTATACCCATAATATAAGAGCTGCACAATAACACAATTTTAAGGGATAGATATATAACCGTTTATGAGATTTGTAATTTTTGTACTTTTTCTCTATGGCATTCCTAATTTTATGAGATACTAGTGAGTGACTCAGTAAAATGGAAACAATCATGTTAAGATTGTATGGAGTTTGGTAACCTAGTTCCATAATGTGTAGCCTTTGACATGTATTAATAATACTTTGATTGTGCTGTTGTTTTCAAAGGATTTTTCATACATATTATTTTATCTTTTAAGAATATGAGGTTTAAGAATATTTTAGTTTCTTTTAAGTTGATAAACGAGATGGATTATAACAGGAACATTCAATCTCATTTTGCCTGTGGTGTCTATTCTCTTCTATGGAGGTCACATTGGATTAAGTATTGTATAAGGAGTAAAAAAAGACGCCTGGGTTGATGTCTGATTCCAGACATATGGCCAAAGTAATATATTTGAAATTTTTTCTGATACTAAATTTATTATGAAATGAAATACTTGGTTCGTTATATGCTTAAAGTGTTGTGATATAAGTAAATGACAGATTTTAATTTATTTAAGTATTATAATTTCCTTGAAACAAATAAGAAATAATGTTGTTTTATAGAAACCTTTGATGATTAGAACTAATGAGGAAATCTGCTTTGTGGTTAATTGATCTTCTGGGTAATTCAGATTTAAGGAAATATAAACTGATTTTTGTTAAAATTTTTATTGTTGAAAATTTCTGTAAATTACTTTATGTTCTTCACCTGTTTAACTTAGTTAGCCAATAGTGAAAGAAATGGAATTAAAAAAAAGATGATGATTATATTTTCTAAAATTTCTATATACAATATATTATTATAAAAGATTGATTCCAGAACATGCACATAAAGCGAGAGTATTTTTTAACAATTTCATTAATCCTGATTTTAGTTTTATTATCTTCTGAAAACATATTTTTTTGAATTAGAGTATGGAAAATATTGAATGCTGATATTAATAGTTGGGTATATTTTAATTAATTTAGATATTTTTAGTTCACATTGGTTGATAACTCAATATGTGTTATCTGTAACTTATTGCTGTTTACTTTTTTTATTCATATGTTTTCTTCTAAAAATTATAAAGTCATTAGATGTTAAGATTCACGAGTTGCAACAAAATGGTGTGTAATAATCCAGGGGTATGCACACAATCTGCTTGGGTGCAGAAAGAAAATACTAGTACTTCTATTCAAACATATATGTTTTTATATATTATATATATGTTTATATATATATATGTTTATATATATGTTTATATATGTATATATATATACACACACACATACACACACATATGTGTGTGTATATGTGTGTATATATATGTTTGTGTGTGTATGGGTATGTATGTATGTGTATGTGTATATATATATGAGGTCCAACCACTGAAAACAAAGCTTATAACACCAAATCCCCTTCCTTAGGAAATAAAATTACCCGTGCATTTTGCAAAATCTAGTGTGTAACATAAAACGTCAAAACCAGTTAACTTCCAACAGAATTGCAAATGGTTTGAAGTCACTTAATGGTGGAAACCTAACTAGTTAGCCATTAGAATGGTCTTTTTTCTCTAGCTTTTGGGTTACTGAATGTGGTATAGCATTAATTTTACCATATCATTTTTTTAAGGTTTATTTTTATTGTTTTTGACAGAGAGAGAGAGAGAGAGAGAGAGAGAGAGAGAGAGAGAGAGATAGAGATACACAGACAGAGAAAAGGGGGAGGGCCTAAGACAGTCTCCATAGTTGCACATCATCCGTTTTTCCACATAGTTGTGTTCCACAGGTGGGCGTGGGGCTGCACAGGGCAGGAACTGGGCCAGGGTCCCACCCCGGCGAGAACTGAGCTGCAGGCACTCCCCAGTTCAGCATATGGGTCCACTCAGGCTGGGGTCGGGACCGATCCTCGGTGCCCAGGACTGCAAAGTGAGCGCTTAGCCCACTGAGCCATCCGGCTTCCCTTTCCATATCTTTTGAGAGAATAAATTTCATAGCATTATGAGATACATTTGACCTGCTGAAAATAGAGCACTTAAATGTTCTTTTTCTGATAAGGTGGACGTATAGTTTCTATCATATATCTTATACAACAACCTCTGTAATGAGTTTTATCCATATATCCTTAATTCCTCTGAAGGATTTTTCTATCCAACTATTGCCCCTTTTATTTTTCAGGAGTTTATGGGAAATTTCAACTTCACAGTGCTTATCCTAAGAAATCCTGGACCCATCTTGGGGCTGACATTGCCTCAGGCAATGAGAGGTAAGGAATGAGAATACATCAGAGATATATATTTTTGGTTTAGTTTGCTTTTGTTTGAAATTTTGGTATAATATAAAATTAAATTTTAGATTAAAAATAATGAATGCATGAAAAAAAAAGGGACTTGAAATGATTTTTGAAATCTCTAATAGAAGGTGAATAAAACAAATATAAGGCTGGGGTGGAATGTAGTTTATTTAAGGAGTATATTTTGAATAATGTTACTCCAACAATAAATCTTTAAAAATATTAATTCTGTGAAATAATAGATGAAATATAAGGTGAGACCATAATAGTCTGAGATAAAATGATAGCTGGTTAAGAGATTAAAATTAAATAAAATAGGAGTGAGATGAAGTATATGAAAAATTTTATGGAATTTAAAAGGCAATAACAATTTAATAATGCATTGGGGCAATAAAGAATGACATCATTAGTGTCTCAGACTGAACAGGTAATATGAAGAACAAACTGGTGAAAGCTACCTGAATACAGAAGACAAGATTAGGAGATAAAAATAATAAAAGAGAAGGTATTAGAAATAGAGAACTTAAATTAGAAAGTACATACAGGTAATAGCTCCTTTTAATAAAGCCCAGGTTAACTACAACAGAAAAAAATAATGAAAATTATAACTGAAATATGCATAGCAGACCTGGGAGTAGTTACATTTAATTTGAACAGATCAATGTTAAGAATGATGATGGCTATGTATCCTCACAGCATAAGAAAAGAACAGAGTGATAAAATAAAATAAAAGCAGAAGGGGACACAAAGCATGTTAATACTAGGATTTTTTTTATATCATTAAATGTAGGAATATAGTGGTATAAAATATAGTTAAGAAAAAAAGATTATGACTAAAGAATTGGATACCCTGCTGAGATGCTTTCACATATGTAAACAGACAAAAGACACTTTTTGCTTCGCAAGAATTGAAAAAAATGCAAATAAGTGTTTTTTTAAAGATTTATTTTATTGTTTTTCGACAGAGAGAAACAGAGACAGAGAGAAGGGGGAGGGCCCAGAGCAGTCTTCATAGTTGACATTAGTTTTCCATATAGTTTTACTCCACAGGTGGGCACAGGGCTGCGCAGGGCAGGAACTGGGCCAGGAGCCTCCCACATAGGTCCCGGCAAGAACTGAACTGGGGAAACTCCCCAGTTCAGCATGTGGGTCCGCGTGGGCCGGGGCCAGGATTTGATCCTCGGTCCTCGGGGCTTCAAAGTGAGCGCTTTACCCGCTGAGCCATCCCAGCTTTCCCAACAAATAAGTGTTTTAATAAAGAGATTAAACTGAATCTATATTTACAGAATATAAAGGTATCTAAAGTATATATATTACAGTTAAGCATTAAAGTAAATTACGTAAATATAATACCATAAATATGGTTATTAAAATAAGACAAATTCTAATTGTTCCTATAAAAGAAACTACATAAAATTTGAAAAGTTAATGTATTAGTCAGGACTCTGTTTATATAAAATACATATAACTAGTAGATTATGTGTGTATGTTTGTGTGTATATAATACTGGTTCTATATAGTATATTTTATTTATATAGTATATAAAAACAGATGTGTTTCAAAGAATTGGCATATGTACGTATATGAGTTGGTAAATTCCAAATTTGTAGGATAGGGTAGCAGGCTGCAGTTTTAACCAGGATCTGATGCTGCAGTCTTGAGGCAGGATTTCTTCTTTGGTAAAACTTCAATTTTACTTTTAAGGCCTTCCAACTCATTAATCAGGACCACCTGATTAAGTAAAGGTAATCACCTTTACTTAAAGTAAACTGATTGTAGATGGTAACCATATTTACAAAATACATTTGCAGCCACACCTATGTTAGGTGTTTGAATAATAGAACTGTAGTCTACCCAAATTGGCACATAAACTAACCAACCATCACAGGTCATAATTCTCAGATAAAAATCTGGGCTTAAAATCTGCAACTCAAGCCATAGGAAACTGGAGATGGGACGTAGCATGCCATAGGAAGTAAATATGGCTAAATTTTTTCTAGCAGTATAATAGGACCTATAGCTTCCAAATCACTGATGGGGTGGTGGGGAAAGAACAATAGAAACCATAAAATAAGAAACAAAATACAAAAAGAGAAGAAAATGAAATAGTAGAACCAAAGCAACAATAAGGTACAGAAAGACAACAGAAGTAAAAACGTGATAAATCTACCAGTTATGAGAAGAAAATATACTTAATAAAAATAACACTATTTATAAAGTTGTTTTTGACAGAGAGAGAGAGAGAGAGAGAGAGAGAGAGAGAGAGAGAGAGAGAGAGAGATAGAGAGATAGATAGAGACAGAGAGAGAACTGAACTGCGGGAACTCCCAGTCCAGCACATGGGTCCGCATGGGCTGGGGCCAGGATTTGATCCTCGGTCCCCGGCGCTGCAAAGTGAGCGCTTAACTCACTGAGCCATCCCGGGTTCCCCAAATAACACTATTTAGAAAGCTTTGGATAATCAATAAATCTTTTCTACCAGAAGAAAATTTAAAATCAATTCAGAAAATATTTTAAATAATGGATTAAATCAAGGGTGTCTAATCTTTTGGTTTCTTTGGGCCACATTGAAAGAAGAATTGTCTTGGGCCACACATAAAATACACTAATATTAACAATAGTTGATGAGCTAAAAAAAAAAGAAAAAGTCATGAAAACAATCTCATAATGTTTTAAGAAAGTTTACGAATTTGTGTTGGGCCGCATTCAAAGCTGTCCTGTGCCATGGGTTGAACAAGCTTGTATTAAATGGGTCATTAAAATGAAAACAAAATGAAAGCAAGAGCCTCAAAATTATTCAAAGGAAAAATGAAAGTCAAATTAAATATATAAAATTGGTCAAATAAATACATTTTATATTAATAAAAACTTTAATCTCCAGTAATACACTAAGATCAGGAAAGTTTTATACTAGATAACATAAAATTTATATAAAATTAATATAACATAAAATTTACTTCTTTCAGTTTTTAATCTTTAAATTAGGTTAAAAATTATAAAGAAAATATAAAAAAATACAAGTAATATATAATAAAGACAATTTGATTTGCATGTATCTTTCTATATGTATCTTTACCCCATAATATTATAATTAATCCCTTAATAAATTTTAATGAAGGGAAATGACATAGAATATGATCATGATAAAATAAGCATAAAGATTAAAACAACATCTTAATGAAAAATCAGAATCTCCTGTAAGATGAAAGAAAAAGGAAAAAAAAACCCACTCTGAAATAACTTTGGTATCGAAAAGGAGTTCAAACCTTCATGAATAGAATACTTGGAAAGAAACCATATTAAGGGTATTGAATGAGACATGACCAAACATTCCATTACATTAAATGCTTTCATTGTTGAATAAGAAAGTACAAAAGTAAACAAATGGAATTGTCAATATGAGAAACCATAAATAAAATAATAACTTTAATAAAATTAATTGATGCAAGATCAAGGCAGAAATTGAATTAAAAAGTAGAAAATTGGTAGACTTAATTGTTTTTTTAGATACTTGTTTAACCTCTAACAACTTTAATCATTTAAAAGATATGTAAAATCAGAAGTGAGAATTAAAATATAACAATCACCAAAGAAATTAAAAGTATAATATAAAATATCTATATAGTGTCATTTTGAAATTTAAAAAGTGATATATAGAAAAATAAATTATCATAATTGGCTGAAGAAGAATAAAACTAAAAGAACCAATAATAGTAAAAGACATAAAGTTATCAAAGATTTATTTCCAAGAATACATTTAGTTCGAATAAAGGGATGGCGTGTTTTTTCAATCATTCAACTATCACTTTTTATGTTGTGTAACTGTAATCTATTCCATAGCACAGGAAAATATGTGAAACTTTCCAATTAATTTTAGAAAGCAAATATAAAATAATTTTTAAAACAACTGGTAAAGATAACTCAGAGGAAAAAAAAAACAAACCAAGGCAACATATAAATGTAAGTAAAATGAAAAATTCTAAATAAAACAGAAAAAATAAAACAATCTTTTAGAAGAAAAACATTCTTGACTGAATGTATGTTATTTAAATAGAGATGGTTCAAAATGAAATAATTCTTTAATATGTTTTATCTAAACAATAGGTAATATTAAGGGTATAATCAATTTGGTAAAAAACAGAAATGCATTTAATAAAATTCAGCTTGCATTCTTAGAATAAACTGTGAATTAAGACTACAGAGATGCTTCCTTTAAATCAATGTTTCTTAGAAGGGTTGTTTAGCCATTAGTTGAAAATCACTGGTTTAAATAATACACAATAATTAAACGTTCTGAAATAAGTAACTTTGTATTTTATGAAAAACTGACATTAAAAATTTCTGTATATTATGAGTCATTAAATATTGTTATTAAAGTTTTAGCCAGTGTATTTCATCAGGAAAAATGAATTAGTTGTAACTGTTGAAATTCAAACTGTCATTTTTCTATAGAGCATATACATTTTGTCCCAGAAAACTGAAGAACCATCTGAAAAACTATCAGTTGCATTCAATAAATGTACACATCAATAGCTTATTAATATGTGAGCAAAAAAATTTAAATTATAATAAATATCCTATTTAAAATTTCAGTTTAAAGTACTAGAAATAAATTTAAAAATTATGGCAGCTATAAAAGCATAACTGTAAAACTGAAGTAAGAGGTAGGAAAGGAGTTAGAATAAAAGGTGATGCACAGAGCAAATGAAAAGGCTCAACATTTTAAAGATATTAAATCTAATGTAACTTTAATCACGAAGCCTAATATGTTAATAACAGAAAGAAATAATAGATTTAAACATAAAAAACAAATCAGTATTTCTGTACATCTAATAAAAAATGTAAAAGAGGGCAAGCTGGGATGGTTCAGTTGGTTAAGCACTCGCTTTGCAGCCCAGGAGCCCGAGGATCGAATCCCGGCCCCAGCCCATGTGGACCCATATGCTACACTGGGGTGTACCCCCAGTTCAGTTCTTGCCGGGGCCTATGCAGGAGGCTCCTGGCCCAGTTCCTGCCCTGCACATCCCTGTGCCCACCTGTGGAGTAAAACTATATGGAAAACTAGTGCTGTCAACAATGGAGACTGTTCTGGGCCCTCCCCGCTCTCTCTGTCTGTCTCTCTCTCTGTCAAAAATCAATAAAAATAAATCTTTTAAAAAAATGTAAAGAAAATGATGAACTAGAATATATTTGCAATACATAATATTATAGTACAGATGAAGGGGTAATTTTTTTTATATGTAAAGATAAATTTTATTCCTATATGTAGGAATAAAAAGATAATGATATGAACATACCAGAGGGATAATTGCTAAAACATTTGAATTCGTGAGCCAAGATAAAGCCATACATCTGATTAATAAACACATGAAAAAATGTTCTTCCTTACTGAAATTTAAATAGATGTTAATTAAAACAAAATTAAATACTATTTATTAATTTTGAATTGGCAAAGGTGAAAAAGAGTGTATTTCAAGTTGTCAAAGGGAAGGAAATGGGAGCATTGAGGCAGAAAATAATATTATATGTTAGTTTAGTTTTGTAAATAAAATAATAAAATAAAATAAATTTATATATGCATGTGTGTGGATAGAGAAATGTTTGGAAGGACAAGCAATGATTCCTGTTGGTAAAATGATAGATAGATACTGCTTTGGTGTACTTTTCTCTACGCCCAGAGTTTCTTCATAGAGTAGTTATTACTTTTGTAGTTATTTTAACATTGTTATTAATTTATTCAATATAATTTTTGTCATATCTGATCCTGTGTCAACACTGAGCTATGGCCTGGAGATACAATAACAAGTGACAATCAACATGGTCTCTGTCATCAACATTAATTATATAGAATAAAGGGCAAATTATGTATCTGATAGATGCTACGAAGGAGGACTGTATAAGATTCTGAAAATGTACAGACATGGGAACTTGAGGCAGTAATAGAAGTGAGAGAAGTCTTCCCAAAGGAGTGATTTCAGAGGTGGGAACTAAAAGATGAATGGGCTTTATTTAATTAAGCGATGTGGGGGGCGGATGTGTGTGGAAAGAGTGCTATAGACGGAACAAACAGCATTCAGTCATTCAGCAAAATATCTGATGCTTACTTACAATGTGCCAGGTTGTAAGCACTGGATATGTGGAAGCAAATTTGAAGAGACAGGTATCCTTTGAGAATTTACACCTTAGTGGAGAGAGATAGACAATAAACAATCAAATACAGAAACATAAACAATATAGTTATAGATTATAAAATGTGCTAGTAAGTAAATAAACAGGGTAGTCTAATAGAAAATAGTTGAGATGGGGTATGAGTAGTTTCCTTTTATACTAAATGAACAGAAAAGAAGTTTCTGAGAAAAATCTGAGTTGAGATCTGAGTGATAAGGGGAATCCAGCTGTTTGATAATATGGGCAAGAGTGTTCAATGAAGGAGGGACAACCAGCATGGTCCCTGAGTTGGACTTTGGAGCTGGGACAGCCAGAAGACCATGATAGCTGGACCATTGTGGGCAGAGGGAAGAGTTGTATAACATGATAGATGCCAAGTCACGTGGCACCTTGTTTAGGTGTGAGAGGTCAAAGGAAAAAATCACAAAATGGTTTTATGCAGGGGAATTGAAGGAATCTGATTTACGTTTTGAAAACCACTCTGGCTACTATATACTGGTAGATGATGGATTGTGGAGACAAGAGCAGAAGCTGGAGGATCACTCAGGAGGCTAGTTGAAGAAAAAAGTCATGGGCTAGGACTATGGAGGAGGCAGTGAAGACTGAGAGAAGAGGTGTGCTGTCTGGGCAGGCAGTGCACTGAATGCTGAGGTGAGGGGAGTGCTTCAGGTTTTTCGACTGAGCAACCTAGTGGATGGTTGCTCAGTCGAATGTGCACTGAGATGGCAAGACTGGGAGAGGAACAAGTGTGTGAGGGTGGAAGATGACAGGGACATGCTGCATGGGAGACTCCAAGTGACATTGTCAAAAAGACAATTAGATATATAACTTAGGGCTCAGGGAGGAAAAGACAGAGTCTTTCAGGAAGTGCATGATGTCACTGATCAAGAAGACATAGGTAGGGAAGAAAATTTGAGCCTGGAAATGATTTTGGGGCTAGTCTAATTTTTTATTATAGAATTTGATAGCCGAGGAGTAAATGATGGGTGATTGAAAAGGACCACCATGAGAGGAGATTTTGTGGTGGGAGGAAGAATGGAGAAGACAAGGGACTTGAAAGAATGCCGGGGTGATTGATGTGGAGAGCTGAGGCTGAGTGTGATAGGGTTCCAAGGAATAGTTAGGGGTCAGGGCCATATTCATTGGTAATATCAATAATTTTATTATAGTTTTTACCCTCTTGACAGCATTGTGCAGTTGTTTTAGGTTTCTAAGAGGAAGTGTATGGGTAGGAGTTACGTAACATAGTCACATTTCTATATCTTAAAAAAAAAATCATTTTAGGTGTAATGCAGAGAACACAAGATGGGTCAAAACTGAGTCTAAGGACACCACTTAGGAGGTCCAAGGAAGAGACAGTGTTACTTGTAATCAGAAGCTAAAGACAAAGGAGGGAAGTGGGCAGATTTAGAGATGGGCGATAAAATCTATAAGATGCGTTTGGTGTGAAGTGCTCTCTTGGTTTCTGGTTGCATACATGGAGGGTGGTGCCATTAACTAAAAGAGGGCTAAATTGGGGGGTAATTATGAGTTCAGATTTTTGAGTTCAGATTTGGTCATGTTGAGTTTGAAGTGCCTTTATCATACCCCAGAAGATTTGTGAGGTAGGCAGATAAGGATCAATAAGAAGCTTTAGTTATAAGGTTAACAAGTTGGAATTTGGCAGGAACCATATGAATGGATTTTTTTTTAAATATAAGAATGTGTTAAAAACCTCCTTCAGAATCTGAGCTACAGGCTATTTTGAAAGAAACTCAATTTTATTAATTAAAACTGTCCATGGTAATTAACTAGCTACCATTTATTGAGTTCTTATCATGTGGGCTGACTATGTCAGACTGCTACCAAGCATTTTACATACATTATCTTATTTAAATCTCCCCATGCTGTAAGTTAGGTATTATTATCTGCATTTTACAGACATGAAAACTGAGGCTAGAGAAGTTAAGTACATTTTCCACGTTCATAAAGCTAGAAATTCCTGAGGCTAGATTTTTACCCTAGTTTGTCTGATTCCATTACTTGTGTCCTACTTATTACAAATATTCAAAACAATGATTCATAGTCCTGAGGAGTACTTTAATGAGTTTTTATGAATGGCATCTAATTATCATAGCCTTTTCTTTTACCTTTAAACATTAAAAAAATAATAATTTAAGACTCACAAGAAATTGCAAAAATTATACAGAGTTCTCATGTACCATTCACTGTGTTCCCTGACGATATCTTACATAACTATAGAACATTATCAAATCCAGCAAGTTGGTACGAGTACAGTATTAACTGAACTGCATATGTTATTCAAAATATGAAGTCTGTCTGGAAAAAATTTAGCCATTGACAATATAACAAGAATGGTTTGCATGACAGTGAGGTAACCTGGCAACCAAGAAGAGTGAACTGGAATGCACATGCATGAACAATGACAACTTCACTATAATAGTCAGTGAGGGTGCTAGACACCGTTGGGTGAAAAGTCTCAAGGTGCCTACTTTAAAGGGGACTGAGGTGTCATTATCCTATGTACCATATTTCTTGTATCTTCTTCAATAAATGTCTTTATTTTTTATATTATGTGGTGGGATACTGTCCAAACAGACCTCATATTTCTTGAAACTTTCAGTCTGTGTGTGTCTTTCAATCTGAAGTGAGTCTCTTGCAGGCAGCACATGTAAGGGTCCTGCTTTCTTATCCATTCAGCCACCCTGTGTCTTTTTTATTAGAACTTTTAACCCATTTACATTGAAGAGTTGTAGTCATTGTCATTTTTATTATTCATATTTTTAATCTTTTTTTCTTCTCAAAGTAGCCCCTTTAACATTTCTTATAATAATGGCTTGGTGGTGATAAACTCCTTTATCATTTTCTTGTCTGGGAAAATTTTTATCTGTCCTTTGATTCTTAATGGTAGTATTGCTGAGTAGAGCGATCTTGGTTGTAGGTCTTTGTATTTCATGACTCTGAATATTTTGTGCCATTATTTTTTGTCCTGCAAAGTTTCTGTTGAGAAATCATCTGACAGTCTTATGGAAACTCTCTCGGCAGTAATTAACTTTTCTCTTGCTACTTTTAAGATTCTATCTTTGTCTTTAAGCATTGGCATTTTAATTGTGATGTGTCTTAATCTGGTCCTTTTGGGGTTAATTTTTTGGGGACTCTCTGCACTTTCAAGGCTTGTATGTCCATTTTCTTCATCAGGTTGGGAAAGTTTTCTGTCATTATTTCTTCAAATAAGTTTACAATTTCTTGATCTCTCTCTCCTCCTTCTGGTACCTACCTATATGATGTGATCATTGCTACATACAATATTGTCTCAGAGGCCCCTAAACTATTTTTATTTTTTTGAATTTCTTTTTCTTTTTGCTATTCTGATTTGGTGTTATACACTACTTTGTCTTCTAAATCACTGATTTGGTTCTTAGTGTCATCTAATCTGTTGATTCCCTCTAATGTAGTCTTTATTTCATTTATTGTATTATTCATTTCTGACTTGTTACTTTTTATGTTTTCTATCTCCATTTTTTTTTAAAGATTTATTTTATTTTTTGACAGAGTCAGAGAGAGACAGACAGACAGAAAGAAGGGGGAGGGCCCAGAGCAGTCTCCATAGTTGTACGTCATCAGTTTTCAACATGGTTTTGCTCCACACAGGTGGGCAGGAGGCTGCACAGGGCAGAAACTGGGCAGGGAGCTTCCGCATAAGCCCCGGAAAGAACTGAACTGGGGGCACACCCCATTTCAGCATATGGGTCTGCATGGGCCGGGGCCGGGATTCGATCCTCAGTCTCCGGGGCTGTAAAGTGAGTGCTTAACCCACTCAGCCATCCCAGCTTCCCCTCTATCTTCATTTTTACTCTCTGGAATAAGTAGGTGATGTGTGTTGTACTGCCAGTACACTTGATATCATCTCTGTGCTGTTACAGAATTATAATAGAGGATGCAGTGGATTGGCGACCCCATGACAAAATCATCCTTAGCTCTTCTTCTTATGAGCCTCATGAAGCAGAGGTCCTTACTGTGAAAGAAGTCAAGGGCCAATATGTTAGAATCCATGAACGGCTCAAACACCGACATGTTGGTAAGTCTTTGGTTTATTAATTAAGGGAAATGAATGAGATCTGCCTGGAGCCTTGGATCCAGCTTTCATTTGGAGGGGGTGAATAGTACCTTATTGCTGTCCTAGTTGCCCCCTAGAAGGTTTATCTCTGTCCCTTCAGCAATTTTATTGCCTAATTTAAAAATATTTTGATGTAAGGAAATAATTTAACTTTGTAATGAAAAGTCTAGAAGTAGGCAGAAGGGTTGTGGCTTTTGTTCAAGGTCTTTGGACATTTCCATAGCTAAGCCAGATTAAACCTCGTAGAAGCTGAGCTGCCTGATAATTTCCTGGCACACTGAATCATACTATCATTTAAAATGTGGTAGTTATTGAAAATGACTTCTTTTTTAATACTTATAAATGGGTCCATCCTGACATAAAGTCTATTTTATGTATTGACTACTACTTTTTCTCAATACAAAGCAAACAAACCAAAAACCAAAAACCAAAACCAAAACTGCTGAATATTTTCATACATTGTATATAGTTAAAATATATTGTATATAAATAATAAATAACTATAAGTTTTCTAGTTCAGTCTAATAAATACATGTAACACAAGAAATATAGTTTAAACCATGAAACTGGAGGGGATGGGAAATATCTTTTTGTCTGATATGTTTTCAACAGGACTAGATCTAGAGCTCTTTTTAAATCATGGTTCCAAGGGAATATTTGTCTTTTAAAAAAGTGGCCAAGAAAAGAGAAATCTTCAGTGATCCTTGCCAGTCAGGTGTAATGCAAATAAATGCAAATGGAGGGCGGTGAAACACACCAGCACTTGGCTCCTCAACTCCTACCACTCAGGAAGTCCCTTGGGGCAGTGGTGAGCTTATGATCCATCATGGGAGGACGCTGCTGCTGCGGCTCTTTGTGCCTTCACTGCGGTACATCGCTACTTTAGTTCTGTCACTGCCTCAGTTCTGGAATTTCTCACTCTCATGAAAGAAGTCCATGGACAATGCACCTCCAAACTTTGAGTCTTACACCGATACATTTAGGAAAGGAGGTTGGGGACCGCACTAATTGGGCAGGTCTGCCCTGATGTCCTTGTGCCAATAGCCCATCCCAGGACCCACAGTTATTGAGGAGAAATGAATTCTTGCTTGAGTGCTCTCACTCTGATCCCAGAGAGAGACAAGGAAACGGACTTTTCATTTCCCAGCTGACATTTGTGAAGAATGCCCGAGGATAAGCAGACCTTAATGTTGGTAGGACTTCCAAGGGGAAAGGAATGTTTTCATTTGGCAGGTTCCCTGGGTCCCCAGCTGGCGATTTCTGAAATAGGTTTTTAAACTTTTTTCTTTCTCAACTCCTGTTGCCCCAGGAAGTGCCCATTTCATGGAGGATGGCCAATTTATTTCGTTGGCTGCTGAGGTCGGACTTTTGACCCGAAATATACAAATCCAGCCTGATACATCATGTAGGGGGAGACTACTTGTGGGATCCTTCAGGAAGTCCAGCAGAGAAGAATTTTCAGGTAAATGACATGTGAAGTTACTGAGCATTACTGATTGAAGCCTATTCATCTGGGACACTCAGTAATTCCAACTGTGAAAATTATTATTTCTAAAGCAAAATGTTCAAATTAGGTGACTCCTTTGTGCTCTGAGTACCTATAAATTTTCAGTCCTAATCTGTGCTTAATTATCAGTGTAATGTTAAAATAATATACTAGCAATCAGCACAGATGCCCATTTTTACCTCAAAGAAAAACATCTTCAGCAGATGTGAAATTTTCTCTGCTTTGAAATTATAGATGATTTAATGATCACTTGAATTTTATCTCTTTCCTGAATTTCTATTACTCTTTCCCAGTAGCATGCTATAACTGATGTCAGGCCTCAGCTCATGCTATAAATTCATAGCGTAAATTAAAAATAAAAGATTTTCATATTCTAGACTGCTTTAAAGATCAGCTCAATGTCCTGTTTCTTTCAAACTTTAGCTCTTGGAATACTGCAAAATTATTTGATTAGTACCTTATTTCTTAAACTTGTGTTTCTTAAATGTTATTCCAAAGTTGTTTCCTAGTCAAAAAATACAGCAAAGACTTTCACTGTAGCTCATCTTAGAATGTTACTGTGTACATGAATATAGTGAAGAATCTAGTGGGTAAATGCTAAATATCCTACATTGTGAAGGTAGCCTCCCATAACAAAGGACTATCTGGTCCAAGCTGTCAGTAGTGTTAAGGTTGAGAAATCCTGCTCTAGCTGACTGAGACATAGGCTGAGTACTGGTCTTGTAGAAATGAGACTATCCTGAAGTTGATGAAGATGGAGAATCAGGGACAGAGAGCAAGATAAGGCCTCTTCTAAATGAAACTTCAGGCCAAGCTGGAGCATGGTCATAGGATCAAAACAGATGCCCAAGTTTTATAGTTGAGCACCAAACCAGAGGTAAACCAGCAAGAAGACTGCCTTGTTCCTGAGCCTCTGACAATGCTGATTGAGCCAGTGTTTTTGAAATCATCCCCAGGGGAAAGAAAATGCTTCTTATGGACCAGATACTATGTTGCTTTTCATCCCTATTTTATCTCAGTTCTTATTTACTTATTTAAATTTACTTGGGTGACCTTGTTTACTAAGGTTACATAGAATCCAGGTGTACAAGTCTACAATACATCATCTATGTGTTGCTTTGTGAGCTCACCACCCAGAGTCAGGTTTTGTTTTGTTTTCAGTTTATCTTAACATCCCTGTGAGAAAGGCGTTTTTATAGACAAGGGAACAAAGTCTATAATAAAATTGCCCTGTACTTTTGTAAAACTCTCTCATGAGCTTGTGAATTTCTTGAGGGTAAGATTGGATCTTTCAATCTTGTTTTTCTAATATGGTTACTGCAGTATATTAGGTGCTCAATAAATGTGAATGAATAAAATTAATGAAGAGTAAAGAAAGACATTCAGCTAGAAAGTGGCAGAAGCAACATTTAATTTCAAGCCTGATTCTGAATCCCTTGTTAAATAAACTTCTAATTTTGTAAACATTCTAGATTTATGGAAGAATTGCAAAGACAGCATGGCGAGTTTCTGTATACCTCACACCCTGTTTCTCTTACTGTTGTTAATATCTGATATAACTCAGGTACATTTGTCAAAACCAAAAAATTAACATTGGCGCATTACTGTTAAATGAACTCAAGACATTATTCAGATTCTCTCAGCTTTTCAACTAATTTCCCTTTTCCTGCCCAGAGTCCATCCAGGTTCCCAAGTCGTATTAAGAACCTTTGCATTTTTCTATAACATACTCCAGAGTTTCAATGTGCTGGGATCTGCAGGTGTAGGTCAATGGTGTCAGCTGTGGGTATGGAACAGCTATAGCGTAGAGAAGCAGACCAGAACTCACAAATCCTGCTTTTAAATTGGAGACTCCTATCAGTCTCCTCCTCTGACCAGCTGTATCCATCAAGATGTACTCAGAATTTTGATTTTTGAAAAGGAAAATAGTTGTGAACAAAATCATTGCTTAATTCTCCTGTTAAATATTTAAGACATTTTAAACATGTACTATTGATTGGGTTTCAGTCATTGGTTAATATGCACACAAATAAAAGATCTTGTACAATTTAACCATGAATTATAACCATCAAATATGACATTAAAAAACACTAATTAGAGTAATACTGATACCTTGCCTAAGATTCTATAACCACCAATTCTACAAAATAGTGTGTGGGCTCACACTAGCATTTGGTAGCCTTAGTGCCAAAGTTCTATGTGGAGGTAAATTTGGTAGCCTTTTTTGCCTTCGTGCTATAGGTGAGGAGCATTTAAAATTACAACAAAAATGACATCAGACAAATAGCTTTTTGGTGTTTCATCATCCTCTATTTTCACACCATCTATCAGTGCCTTCTCAATCAGTGTGAATGAGAACTTTAGATAGATTGGAATCTTGTTGTCTGCCTGGCCACAAAGGACAAGGGCTTTCAATTCCTCTGGTTCCTAATAGCTCATTGGCAATGGTTCTAGTTTCTCATCTGTGAGAAGGGAGTGGGAAGGTAGAGGCTTTAGGCTGGACTATGGTAGAGCTTTAAATACTATTACTTAAAATAGTATAGTTCCCTCCATTTTTTTTAAATTATTTAATTTTTTATTGTTAAATATAATGGAGTGGCATTGGTTGGTAACAATCAGATAGTTTCCAGATGTACAAGTCCCCATCACATCATTCTTGCATTGCACCACGTGCCCACCACCCAGAATCCCCTCCATGTTTAATGAAATATCTTGACAGTTTACCTTAGGCAGTACCTTAAAAAAATATTTTTTAAAGAATGTAAAAAGAAAAATATTGAGGGAGAAAGTTATGACCAACATTGCTATGGGCTCATAACTAATATTGGCACATAGCTATAACCCTGTCACTTGACTCTCAATGTTACTTATAGTTACTGCTTTTATTTCTCCTTGTCTCCCATTCTCCCCTGTGTATCTGCATGGGGGTTAACAGTACAGCCTCTGCATACATATGCCTGGGTCCAAGTCCTAGTGTGTTACATAACCCTTTTCTGACTTAGTTTTCTTATCTGAAAATGGGGATAATAGTATTTACTTCATGGGATTTTTGTAAAAATTAACAGAGTTTATATAATACTTATGTACACATGTATATTATGTGCATTAAATATATATAATTTGTGATATGCCTTATGTGTGTGTATATATATGTCTGTGTGTGTATATATGTATGTATGTGTATGTATATGTGTGTGTGTGTGTATATATATATAAATTGGGTAATTTTCATGCCTGGACATTGTAGAACATTTTTTTCCTGAATTTCTATTACTCTTTCCCTGTTAGCATGCTATCCCTTGAAATATGCACATATTCTCTTTACATAGTATATAATGTAGTGTAATATAATATAATATAAAATATATATTAAATATAAAAATATAATAAATAAATATAATATAACATAACATTATATATATGTATAATATATATTATGTATTATATAATTTAATATATATAATATGTAATTATATATATATATATAAATTTCCTGACATGAAATATAGTATACAACTGTCTTTTTTTTTTTTAAGATTTATTTATAGTTTTTGACAGATAGAGAGATACAGAGATAGAGACAGAGAGAAGGGGGAGGGCCCAGAACAGTCTCCATAGTTGCACATCATTGGTTTTTCCACATAGTTTCATTCCACAGGTGGGTGGGGCTGCACAGGGCAGGAACAGAGCCAGGGTCTCGCCCCGGTGAGAACTGAACTGGGGGCACTCCCTAGTTCAGCATATGGGTCAGCACAGCCAGGGCCGGGATTCGATCCTCGATCCCCGGGGCTGCAAAGTGAGCGCCTAACCCACTGAGCCATCCCGGCTTCCCACAACTGCCTTTTTTATACAAGGTCTTTCTGGCAAAAGTCTAGCTGTAAATGCCTCTATTTTTTGTATTACATGGTTGGATACTTCCAGATAGCCCTTGTATATAATTAGTGCTATATGAGAGTTAATATTATAGTTATAAATATACCTCATTTTTAAATAATTGTGTTACTATCTTATCAAGAATATACACACTGATATATTAGTGTTCATTATGTTTTTAAATCAATCTAGTTGATCTATTCTATACCATAATTTAATAATATCTATTTAAAAATGGTCCAAATAAAATTGTTGATAAGACTAAATAGTTCACTAACCTCTTCTGACATAAAGATATAGATAATCTAGTTATTGTGAAAATAAAATGGACTTTAGTGTAGCTAGGATAAAAATGCAGAAAAAATTGCATAGGGTCTTTAAAACAATTTTTAAAATGTTATTGCTTTTATCAATATACTAGTCAAGAAGCATGTATGGAATGTCATGTTTCTGGATATAAATTGAACAGAAATAAATTTTGTACTTACATCACACTCTTAAGAAGTGCTTAAAATGTCTTGTAGAGTTAGCTATTATATTTGCTCGTACAATGTCTCAGCGAGGATGGTTATGGCCTTTTCACAGGAGGGCACGGAGACACAGAGAGGGAGGCATGACTTTGAGCTCAGTGCCCAGGGACCACATTCTCTTCCTTCTTATCTAGTTCCTTGACCCAGCCCTGTAGACAAATGTGTAGAATCTGTAAGCTGTCTGTGCCCATCTCCAGTACCCATTTTTTGTTTCTTTTTCCTCCTCTTTCTCCATCCTATCACCAGACTCTTCAGTCTGCACATGAAACCTTTTTAGGCATTAATGTGATATTCTAAAGATTTATATTTTGTTAGTGAGACTCACCGGCATGAAATATGCTCATGCTGAGAATAAACAATTATATTATAATAAATAGCTGCATATTCTGGTGCCCATAAATGGACCATCCTTTTGTCTGTTGTGGGGAAGAAGAAAGTACCTGATGATGTGCATTTTGTTTGCAGGAGCTCTCCAACTTTTAAATGTAGAAATTCAGAACTTCGGGTCATCATTGTTTCCATCCATTGAACTCACTAATGTGTCAGCAGGATCCTGGATAATATCTTCTACTTTGCACCAAAGCTGCGGTGGGGGCATTCGTGCAATTGCCAGTCAGGGGATCATTTTAGAAGACAATATAGTGTTTAATACTGTGGGCCATGGCATTGATTTGGAGGGCCATGCCTATTCTCTCTCTAATAACCTTGTGGTTCTGACAACACAGTCAGCATGGTCCACAGTTTGGGTGGCAGGAATCAAAGTGAACCAGGCAAAGAACATCACCCTTCATGGCAACGTTGTGGCAGGATCGGAGAGACTTGGCTTTCACATCCGAGGCCAGAGGTGTTCCTCTCCAGAAGCTCTCTGGTCTGACAATGTGGCCCACTCCAGCCTTCACGGCCTTCACCTGTATAAGGAAAGTGGACTTGACAACTGTACTAGTATCTCTGGCTTTTTGGCTATCAAGAACTTTGACTATGGCGCCATGCTCCATGTGGAGAACAGCGCGGAGATAGAGAATATCACTCTGGTGGACAATACCATTAGTCTTTTAGCAACAGTATATGTGTCTTCTGTTCGACAGAGAGCCATTGGAAATTTGCAGATTGTGCTTAGGAATTCAGTCCTTGTAGCCACTAGCTCCTCTTTTGACTGCATTCAGGATCGGGTTAAGCCTCACTCTGCCAACCTGACATTAACAGACCGAGCACCCTCCAACCCAAGACGGGGTCGCATTGGTATCCTGTGGCCTGTGTTCACATCAGAACCACATCAGTGGCCACAGAAACCATGGCACAAAGTGAAAAAAGGCCATTCAGTCTCAGGAATCATGAAACTTCAAGGTAGGATGTTTGGGCTTCTTCTTAGAACATAGTGCCATACATCTGTGAATAGAATTTTTAATATCATTCTGAAATTATATCAACAAAAGGGTATACCGTAGTATAGTCCAGTGCTTGGTGTTCACCTGACCACCTACTGTGTATTGGTAACTACAATGATGGTCTATAATGACAGTGAGTGATTCCTTTAAAAAGTCTCTGCTTGTACATGTGGAAGAGCTTTCACAGCAATACATTAAGTTGATTACATGACAATTCTCTTGGGTAGGTGTCATTTTTTCTATTATATAAAGGAGAAAGTGTAGATGCAGAAATTGTGCCCCACTGCATTTCTTTAGTAGTTCTTGGGGCAGCCAGGAAAAAAAATCAAAGTTATACCACAGCCTCTGCAGTTAATCTTCTGTCAGTTCTTTTTCATACTATTGTACTCTTCACTGGATTTTGATTAAAACTTTCATAAAAAGTTTTGTTCTTAATACGACAATGTGTTGGAATACTCTTCTATTTTGCAAACAACACCCACGTCTTAAAAATTATAGATATTTTAAGTCAATAATTCCCCTGTATACCTTAAACTATCTCCTGGACATAAATTACTATAAGAGCATTTAGTTATGTTGTCTATATTTATGGTTGGTAGTTTATACAATCTAATGTTATGATCGCTTTAAAAATTATTTTTCAGATGTCACCTTCTCTAGCTTTGTGAAGAGTTGCTATAGTGATGACCTAGATGTCTGCATTCTGCCCAATGCAGAGAACACTGGAATCATCCCCCCTATAATAGCAGAGAGGACCAAGATGCTAAAGATCAAAGATAAAAACAAGTTCTACTTTCCTCTTTTACAAAGCAGGTACTAGTTTTAATATTTATAATAAGCCACATCTATGAAGTATTTTGCAGTAATTCAAATTCTTAAACATGTTGTTGTTTTTTTTTAAATATAAAATTATCAATGGAAATAGAAAGAAGTTCTTCCAAAATGGTGTGGTAGGTTAATTGAATGACACCAATTTCTTACCCCACCTAGGTTCATGTGCTTTGACATATGATATTTGCTGTTTCTGTCACTAAAAAGGCAGAGGCTTTTTTTTTTTTTCTCTTGAATCTGTGTTCAGCCATATGAATTTCTCTGGCTAATAAAAGTGGCAGACATGATGGAACATAAATTTTATTGATACTGTTTTATTGTTTTGTCCTTATTGGAGATAATACTTTGGGATGTTTTAAATCCTTGGAAAAAGTGACCCTAATCCTTGAATCTTCCATAGACTACAGTGCCACAAGTTTTCAAAAGGAAGCCTGGGAGCCCTTGTGAAGGGGCTAAAAGGGAGGAGACCATGTCTACTCCCACTCCCTAAACTGTACAGCATGGCTTCGATACGTTGGTGCTTGGATCACATGTAACTATTGTTCTTGAACATATGATCTGAGAGTTTTCTTCTAGACTCTGAAAACTAGATAAGGCATTATTTTTCCCATAAAAGGGAGTGGGAAAGTCAGGAGCAGGAGAAAATAGGATACTTTTTCTTTCCCACAACATTGGGGAAAACTCCTTTAGCTGGAAGAGAAGAACCAAGAAAAATCACCCTAATTGGAAAATTTATGTATTTGGCTTAACACTGTTCTTTTTAAGATGCTCATCTCTGAGCCACTTTTGATACCTAAACAGTATTAGGTGTGCAATTTGTGTTAGCCTGTCATTTTTCTTCTACTGTCTATCTTTCCTTCTGTTCATATCTTACCTATAGGATGAAATAGTTATAGAGCTAAATGATATTAACATTTGATTCTTTGTACTAGGGATGCCTAACATGTGGTTGACATGCAATAAATATCTGATATTATTACTAGTGGTACCTGAAAGTATTAGACCAGGGGAAATAAAATAAATTCTCTATAATTCAATGTTATAAATGCCTATTATTTGTTTATATATCTTGCCTGACTCTAAATTTGAAAAGTATAGGAACCATGTCTATATTTATCACCATTGTATTCCTCAGCCTGTAAATAGTAGGTTTTTAATAGGTATTTGTTAAATGAGAAATATTTATTTTTATTTTGTGTACAGTGCAAATATAATTGATATTTATAATGATAATCTCAAAAAATACTATAAGACTTTAAAGTTCTATAAGGAAATGATTACATTATTTTCAGTAGATAATAGAGTTAGGAACATTTTTATTGTATCTTACTCCTTAGAAAATTAGCAATCTATATAAAGATTATATATCCAGAATATTTGGTTAATAATACTGTTTTTTTGACCATATAATTGGGAAATAATGTTTTCTATAGAATTTATTTCATTACCTATGTAACACCTTATTAATAATAAAATCATGTTGAATTTATTTTTCATCAGATCAATAATACCAATATGTTTTCTTTTTGCTGCTTACTATGAAATTATTTGCTTTCTGTCTGTTCTCCCAGGAATAATTTAGGAACACTGGTCTGCCCTGAACCAGATTGTGAAAGTCCAAGAAAATATCTCTTTAAGGATCTGGATGGGAGAGCCCTGGGTCTCTCTCCACCAGTTTCTGTATTTTCTAAAACCGAGGCAGAATGGACTAGATCCTTCTTCAATGCAGGTCAGTTATGTCAGAACATGGTGCCTCCATTAGAGTGAGCATGTGTGTGAAGGAGCTGTTTTTGCTGTGTTGTCTAGTAGGAACAATACATCCTGGAGAGGAACTGAGTTCTAGAGCTGGAGTCCATGTTAATGCACTGTTCAAGTCACCTGTATCACAGGATGTTGAGTGATTAAGAGATGTCATGATCACTGTTGTGGCCTCCATGAAATTGCCTGTGTCTATGTCAAAGGTACATATTCCTAGCACCAAGCTCGGTGCACAAGTGAGGACAATACTTTCACTAACTTGGTCACCAGAGTCTGAAGCAGCATTCTTAGTTCTCAATGTTCCACAGTGTCAGCCATAGAGCAGGCTCCTCTAGCTTCTGATTCTACCTTCTCTTCCATCAGGACTTGAGGGCTCTCAATCTGGAGAGGGTGATAGAGTAGACGGTATGCAGTTTGCCTTCCTTTTTTTCATTTTCTAATTATCCTCAGAGAGGAAGAAGGAGGCTGTGGTCAAAATTCCATCTTCTTCTTTCTTATATAACCAAAGCCCATTAAGCTATCAATTTTTATAGCTGGATCTTTGAAGAGATCATTGCCCTACTTCCACAAACAAGGAGACTCTGAGTTTTCACTTGAGTTCACAACCTGCTGCAAGTAAATCTAAAAAAAAATTTCCCAGCTTTCTTCCTACTTCAGTGATTGATTCTCCAAACTTCTCCTTAAGTCTTCCTTTCTCTTTTCAAGTTCTGAATATATGAATGTCCCAGGAGTATGTCCTCAGATCTGTTTTCTTTTCTCCCTAATCTTCCTCCCGAGTACAAGGTTGAAATACCATTTAATGTGTCCAATTTATATCTTCAGCCCAGACTTGATCCTGAATAGTTTGATCTGGTAGATCCAACTGACTTCTCATAATTGACATCTCAGACTCAACATGTTCTAAATGGAATGCTTAATCTTGGCCCCCATCCACTAACTTCTTCTTATGTAGCTGACTCTACCTCATTAATTGATATCATCATTCATGAGGTTATTTAAGTAAAATATAATAATTTATTCTTCTTTTTACTAAACCAAATTCTCCCACTTCTAACCATCATCATCTTTCACATGACAAGGGAATAGCCTTCTAACTGGTAGCCAGAGTGATCTTTATAGATTTCCAATGACTTTTGATCTCCCTCAGAATGAAATCCAAACTACAACCTTATAAAGTCTTATATTATCTCTTTCTTTCCTACCTCTATGATTTCATCTTCTATGATAACCTCTTTACTTGCTCATCATTGTCTTCTTCTTCTTCTTATTATTATTATTTTCTTTGTCATGATAAGCTCATCCCTACTTTGGAGTCTTTGCATTGGCTATTTCTTAGGCCAGAAAAATCCTCTTCTTACCTCTCTTGCAAAGCTAAGCTCCTTCTGTTGAAATGATAATTCCTCAGGAAAACCATGCCTGATGATCCTAGCTAAAATAAATATTCCTCCATTATTCTCTAGCCCTACTGTGCCTGATTATTTTTTTGGTCAGAGTTCCATTAATTGAAATCATATTATAAACACATTTGTTTACTTGTTGATTTACAGTTTAGAGTGCAACCTTGATGAGTGCAAGAATTTTGTTCTCTTTACTGTTATATATCTGGGGAATGCTCAACAAATATTAGTTGATAAACTGATCAAATGGATGAATTTTTTATAACAAGCAGATTATTAATGCAGCTTGCCCCAAATCATTCGAGAACATAGAGAAGAAATAGTGTCCTTCAAGTCATTGGTTTGAGGATTTATCTGTAATATGAAATCCTGGAACCAAGAAGTCTCCAGGTATCTTTTAACTTGTTTCCACCTTCTTTCATTTGAACTAGTACTTCTTTATAGCATTTGTTATTTAGAGAAGTTTCACATAAGTCTTTTAATTACCATACAATTTTATGCTTCAATACTTTTTTATATTTCTCTCAAATTTTTTCATAGGTTGAAGGCTTATATTTGCAAAGAGTGACAAGCTGTGCGTATTACAGTATAGATTTTTAAAAGTCAGCACTGAGTGCAGGAAACATGCTGAGTAAATATTCATTTTGATATGTTGGTTAAATCTGTTGAATATAACCACCAAATTCATTTTTGCATAGAAGAATGAAATTCAGGGACAAGAATATCTTGAGAAAGTATATGTGGAGTAGTAAAAGAAAAAAATGATAGGCAAGTAGTCTCTCATTTACTACTATTAATAGATCTATTCAAATAGCTTTATATAGTAATTTATTTTATTGGTCTTAAGAATCATCCCACTGTTACAAGTATTTATGCAATCAAGAAAACATCCTTATACCTTAAAATCAGTAAATGGATAATTGTGAGGTTTTTCTAAATTTGTGGTTTTTGGTGAGGACCACATTTCTGTGGAATTACTAATGGGATACATGTTCCAGGATATTTAATGAAAAATTACGTTTTACAAAAGAATAAGAGCTGAGGATAGTCTCTTAATTTGGGTTTCTCTTGATACAAGGCTGAGAATTCGAGTACTTTATGTGAGGGGGAGGGGAGTAAACTTAGGAAAGTAGAGAGGCAGAGAAGTGAGACAAGGAAAGGAATAAAGCCAGTAGAGGTTGTATTGTCAAACTGGTTACCACTGGGGACAGCTGGAGCTCAGGTCCAGTGGAAAAACTTCAGGGAACTATGGGAACATGACCCAAAATTATCCCAGATAAGCCATGAAGAAGCTAAGGTATTTATACTTCAAATCCCTATTTTTCTCTGGCTGAGGGATGCTACTGGGGACATGAATGCTCCAGCCCTTTGGCTTTCCCAGAACACAGGCCAATTATTACTTTTGTGGCCAGGAAAAACCTTTCTCAGAAGGGAGCTGTAGATGTACATAGTAACCGTCTTTTGTTTGTCCAGGTGACTTCCAGAAACATATGAGTTTGGCATAAAAAATGTCTGTTACAAATAAGAGCTCTGAAATATCTGTCAAATTCTCCATGTGTGAATGCTAATACTCATTTGATAGATCTTTGGGTGGTGGCTTAACATGTGGTGTAAATCTACTGTTAAGGCACAGCCATGCCCTTGCTTCTGGTGGCAATACTGTGTTTTATTTCCATCACTCTGCCTTAGTTATGAAACATGACTCTCTAGTATGGGGGTGGCGAACCTATGGCTTTGGGCACGCGGAGCAATTATTTCGGCACGCGGAATTATTGTTTTTTGTTATAAAAACATCCTATGCCTCTTATAGACATAAAAATAATCAATATCTCTATCTCACTCGATGGGTTGGCACGCGAGTCAAGGGAGTATACTCGTATTTCATAAACTTTGGCACTCAATAGCCAAAAGGTTCGCCACCCCTGCGTCTAGTAAAACTCTGTCATGTGTTGTACTCTTACATACCATTTACTATCAGTGTGTGGACAATAATGAGTGTGAGTGACTGGATGTATATAAGGAGGTATATAGGACTGACCACCTTAAACTTCTAATATTTTAAAGCTTTATAACATTTCAAATAAGGTTGCTATAGGTACCAACTGCAAGGACACCTGCAGTAAAATCTGCTGTTCACTGCACCAAAAGTACAATCTGGGTCCTCTTGCAAATGACGAAGGTACACAGGAATGGTACCTTCTGGGTGCTGACAGAATTGGGGTGTTTTCCTTTGACTTCCAAAATATGATAGATCCCTTGTTGTCTAATTCAAGTCCCTTTTTATTTTTTAAATCATTTTCTTCTGTGCTACTTTCCAATTCCTATTCACATCTGGATAGGCTGACCAGACATCCAATTTTATTATTTTTCTAATTAACATATTTTTTAATTAATTTTTTTTACTAATTGTTAAATTCATTGGGGTGACATGGGTTGGTAAAATTACATAGGTTCCAGGTGTACAATTTTATATATAATACATCATCTCTGTGTTGCGTTATGTGCTCACCACCCAGAGTCAGATGTGCCATTTTGAACAGGATAGAGAACAACAGTCCCATCCTGTTTCAAATAGTACGTATGGTCAGCCTAGTCTCATGGCGCTAAATTCAAGATATCAGTAGGTTGTCCACATGTACAGTTGGAAACAGGACAGTCCTATTTAGAATAGGATGTCTGGTCAGCATACATCTGTAGGGTGAGAAAAGGAAAAAATATTTCCTCTTCAAGACAAGCATCTCTGGTCTTTTATAAAACAGTGAGAACAGTGCAGCAAAAATGAAAATGGAGACCACCTGAACCAACTCTTGCATGTCTTTCAAATGTCACTGCGTTTAACACATCCTTATGTCCTGGCTTGATTTTAGTAACAAAGAGTTTGGAGTCCATTGCCTTTGAGGTTTATTTTTAATTTGAAAAAAACAGATTTTTTTTTTTTGCCCGTATAACTTCACATGCAAAACTACACAGTCAGACAGATACCCACAGGTCCCAGCATATTGTCATATATTCCAGCATTAGGAGCAAAAATTATCCATGTGGATCAGCTCTGAGGAATGCTGTGCCAGTGGGTTTTTGTTTTTTTTTTTATCTGTGGAATGCAGGGTGTGTAGCCAGGGGAAAAGCAAGCTGTTCATTTTGTTTTATACTTATCTCTAAGTTTGCATTGCAGCCAACTTTGAAACATGCATGGCAATGCAGGGCCAGGTAGCTAACCCCAGGCAGGGGTCTTCCAACAACCATTTACATTTTATCTCTGAAAGGATTTACTTTGATTATGGAGGCATCTAATAATCTGAAAATTCAAATCATTCTGAAAACAAAGTTTTGTAATTAATATTCCGCTTAGGTAGGGCTAAATAGATATTAAGACTTTTCACTCGCTTCTTACTCATTTCCTATCTGCCCCAGACTACAAATGGATAGAATCACCTCTCAGATCAGTTCAGAGATGTGGAACACTGTTGTTGGGAGAGGACTGAAAAAAAAAAAATCAGAACTTTAGTTTCAATGATATTTCACAATCTCCCAGACATGAAGAAGACAGAAGAAGGGTGATAAAATGGCAGCTAGCATTCTTTGAGCACCTTTAGCATGCTAAGTGCTGAAGTTGGCATTTTCATTCATCCAGTGAATCCATTTTGACCACCTACAGTGTACCAGCGCCTTTCTAAAGATGGGGACTATAGTAGAGAGCAAGACAACGTTCTTGCTTTTATTAATCTTATATTCTACTGGAAATATATATCAAACAAATAAAAATATTCAATTGGTGATGAGAGTTATAAATAAAATAGAATAGGGTTTTAGGCTAGCGATGTAGTTTGAAGGATGCATGCATGCATGTGTTTGTGTGTGTAAGGGGGTTGCTATGAGAAATAGAGATACATTTTCAGTGAGACCTAAATCAGGAGCAAGAAGGAGTCACTGCTGGGAGCAGAAGGTGAAGCCTTCCATGGAGAAGGACCAGCCAGAGCAGCAGTTCTGAGACAAGAACGGCCTCAAGATGTCTGAGGGGTGGATGGAAAGGTGACCAGCATGCCTGGTGTGTAATGAATGAGAAAGGGAATCATTGTTAGTCAGGATCCAGCTCTGACAGAGACCAGGGTAATTTAATAAGATGCTGTTGGAGGGTTTTAAGAAAGGTGGTGATAGGATTTTATTCACTCTCTGAAGAGATCATACAAGCTGCTTTGTAGTGAATGGATAATAGGTGGGAGCCAGACTGGGTTAGGGCAGCTCAGTTAGGAAGTGGAAGACAATGGTGGCCTAGGAAGAGTTACTCTGTACAGGGTCCGCTGACCTGTGCTGGCCCACAAACTCTTGCACCAGTCCACAGTGTGATACTTAGAGAAACATCTCATTTAGAAGCACAGCAATCTGACAATACTTTTATATCTGTTGATTCTAATAAATAAACTTGGGCTTTTATTTTGTATGTCTAATTTGTCTGGTAAGTTATACTGTACTCATATTTCTAAAAGTATTGGTACTCAAAAGACTGGAAATTTTAAAACAAACAAAACAAAACAAAACAAAAAACCCCTGTTGTTCTGCCAAAATTTCTTCAGTTTAGGAGATACATTTGATGGGTTTAGGACAGTGTCTCCAAAGCTGGGGTATCATCTGAATCACCTGGGACATTAAATGTTCATTTGTGTGTTGAGGGTATTTTGAGTCAATAAGTGTGTGTGAGGCCCAGGCCTTTGTGTTTAAACACACACACATGCTCACACACTCACAGAATAAAAACAACCACTCCAAGTGATTCTGCCATGCTAAGGTTTGAGAATCACTTCTATAGAGTTATATATTCCTTTTGAAGCAAATGGGATGTTAAGACAGTATTTTCAATTTGAAACATGGGTAGTTTCAGTTTCTCATGAAAAATCATGAATATGTCTTGACAAATACCAACAGACATAAACATACTTGCTTATATACACACTGGATATATTTTCAAAATGAAAAAGAACAATTAAATGACACAGAAGTATTTACAATCTAAATTAAGTCTTTGAAACTTAAGACTATATCAACACTTAAAAAAATATACAGATTATTTTTCCTAATAAGGAAGTAAGTTGAGTGACCTCAAAATGTCATTTTCATAATACATCACTGAATAAAAATGGGCACAATGCTAAGTTTATTTTTTAAATTCTACATTGAGTCATTATATTGAAAACCTAAACTCATGATAAGCATTTCCCACACTTTCCTTGACATCATTCCCAGCATAGTGCTGTGGTCTGACCAGGATTTCTGACCCAATCCACCTTCGGGGCAGGTGAGCATTTCTCATTCTTTACCATGAGAGAGGGTAAGAAACATTTTTCAGATTGTGTTTCTTCTGGGATGACTCTTGAGAAAGAAAGTTATAAACCATTGTGGAGACCTTAGACATGCCTCAAATCAGAAATAAAAGATTAGGTGGATAAGAAAGAAAATAAAGCTGGCATTTGACTGTCAGCTCATAGCGTGATGAAGGGGCTTCTAACCGAATAATGGGAAAGCTCAAGTAGTGTGAAGAGGTAGGCTCCGCTGCTTACCAGACAGAGTGGCTAGCATTTTCTCAACTCTGTGTTGCTAGATCTTGAAATTCATCTTTTCTTTCAGCTTTTTAGGCTTCTCTTTCTTCCCATTTGTCCTGGGAATGACAGCAAGATGGTATTATAAAATGAGAGAAGGGAAAGA
>PVKE010006176.1:0-55561 GCA_004027555.1 Craseonycteris thonglongyai
TTCCGGATTCTTTCATTCTGACTTATTTCACTTAATAAGATAGTCTCTAGGTCCATCCATGTTGCCAGAAATGACTGTATTTCATCATTTCTTATCGCTGAGTAGTATTCCATTGTGTAAATGTACCACATCTTCTTTATCCAGTCATCTATCGAAGGGCATTTTGGTTGTTTCCATGTTCTGGCCACTGTGAACAGTGATGCGATGAACATGCGGGTACAGACATCTTTAAAGATTAAGGTTTTCAGGTTTTTTGGGTAGATGCCCAGTAGAGGGATGGCGGGATCATATGGTAATTCCATTTGTAATTTTTTGAGGAATCTCCATACAGCCTTCCATAGTGGTTGTACCAGTTTACGTTCCCACCAGCAGTGTATGAGGGTTCCTTTTTGTCCACAGCCTCTCCAGCACTTGTTATCCCTTGTCTTGTTGATTATAGCCATTCTAACAGGTATAAGATGGTATCTCATTGTGGTTTTTATTTGCATCTCCCTAATTTCTTGCCATTTTTAAGTAACTGCTCATTAGCTATATCTGTTTTCTCTAAGTGGTTTGAATTGGTGATGGAAATAGTTTTTTGTTTTTTATACACTATGTTTTTTAATGCCACGGTCAACTGTTCACTGATTCAAGGTTAAAAAAAAAAAAGTAAAATGAACATTTAAAATAAATTTTAGGGGAAGTTGGGATGGCTCAGAGGGTTAAGTGCTTGCTTTGCAGCCCCGGAGCCCAAGGATCAAATTCCAGCCCTGGCCCATGCTGACTCATATGCTGAGCTGGGGTGTGCCCCCAGTTCAGTTCTTGCTGGGGCCTATGCGGGAGGCTCCCAGCCCAGTTCCTGCCCTGCACAGCCCCGCACCCACCTGTGGAGTGAAACTGTATGGAAAACTAATGCTGTCAGCTATGGAGACTGCTCTGGGCCCTCCCCCTTCTCTCTGTCTGTTTCTCTCTGTCAAAAAAATAATAATAAAATAAAAATATAAACAAAATAATAATAATAATAAATAAAATAAATTTTAGAAAAGACTTTCATTCAAAAATATCACAGCAATCTATATGAATTATCATTTCCGATACTTTAAATTAGCCAAATATATGGTGATGGAAAGAAAGCTGACTCTGGGTGGTGAGCACATATTGTAACACATAGACAATGTAATGTAGAATTGTATACTTGGAACCTATGTAATTTTTACTAACCAATGTAACCCCAATAAATTTGACAATAAAAAAAAAACCAAACTTTAACATTTTCTCTATTTATGGTTAATTCAACTAGTGTTAGCTTCCATGTGTTGTCTCTGGGCTCTCCTCACAGTGGCCTGCTGAGGACTTCACTAATGCACAGCAGTGTTTGATTTTCACGGTTGTATTGTGACGGTTTTGCTAGATCTAACAAACTGTCTTTGGGTGTAAATCCTATTTTGGCAGAAGCTGTTGGTAGCTGGTGGCACTGCGTGTGTGTGATGTGTGGTCCTTTCACCTCGTCCTCAGGTCACAGAGCTGTTGGATGTCTCCATGGAGCTGGGCTGCTTCCTGGCTGGAGCACTCATCTCTTCCCAAGGGCACATGGTCACCGAGGAGATTGTGTCTTACATCGAGCCCATTCGTGACTTCCTGGCTATCATTTTCTTTGCATCCATAGGTACCTTCTTTCTTCATATCATAGTGTTTGAACTGTATTTGCTAAACACTTGCAGATTACTTCTGTAATCTGTTTATACACAAGGGCTGTCCAGGAAAAAAATCCAGCCATTGTCAATATAATGAGAATGGGTATATGGCTGGATACTTTTTGGACAGCCCCTGTGCAGACTTTTGTTTATAGACCAGTGAAAACAGTTACTAAAGTCTCAGGAGACATTTAAAAAGAGGGAAAATTTGAACTAAAGGTCATTACCTAAT
The DNA here is from genome assembly GCA_004027555.1 of Craseonycteris thonglongyai. Classification (NCBI taxonomy): domain Eukaryota; kingdom Metazoa; phylum Chordata; class Mammalia; order Chiroptera; family Craseonycteridae; genus Craseonycteris; species Craseonycteris thonglongyai. Next base: position 1,906 of record PVKE010006176.1, read on the forward strand.
TGGTTGTCATGCTCTGTCGGTACTAAGATGCTTGGGTAGGAGGGGCATTAAAAAGGCTCAGACACACTCAGGGGAGGACAACCCTCAATCAGCATGACTCCACAGGGAAAGGCACTGGTGCTCAGCAGGGTAGCAACTTCAGCTGTAAGGTCTGGGAAGAGAAAAATAAGTAAACTTACCTTGTTGAGGTGTGCTCCTCTGGAGCTCTCCCTCCGTCAGGGTATTTTGAGTAGCCAGTCCTAGAGAGGCAGGCAGTGACAGAATCGTGGCCTCTGTGGGTTACAGCGCATCCATTTGGCACCTCGTTCACTCTGCTTCTTACTGCCTGGGAAGCTCATGCACTGTACACTGGTCCACATGTTCAGTGCGATCCCAGCAGACTGAGAACACAGAAAAGCAGATTCTAAAATTTATATGGAGATGTGAAAGTCCTGAACAGCCAAGTCAGTCCTGAAGGAGAAGCACAAAGTGGGGAAGGTTGCGCTTTAGGAGAAGTGAAATAAGATCAGCCGTGAGCTGCTTTAGTAATTGGATGTCTTCTTGTGTCATGAGAGAGCCCCTCTCGGTGGACATTTGCCCCTTCCTCTCTGCCCCCTTCTCCCCTCATCTTCTCTTTCTCCTGTGTATGTATGCGTCTATCTGTCTGTCACCCTTTCTCTTTGACCCACTCGCTTCTGCGCCTTCCTTCTTCACCCCTGCCTCTACTCCTGGTAACACCCTCTCAAAATGCTCAATGAGCTCTGACAATCCTCACTCCTTAAACCCCATTCCTGGTTGATGATTCATCTCTTTTCTGTGAGTTCTTTTCCAGACAAGATCTAATGAATTTGACTACAGTGCAGCCTCCTCCTTACTATATTCCAGGCCTGCGTTCCATTCCTAAGACCCCAGGGCCACCCTGACTGGTGTGTGTCACTCTATGTCCTGCCTGCTAGAGCTTCATGGAATGTTCGCTTGGTAGAAAAGTAAAATTTCATAAATATGTTATTTAACACAGACGTACTTGCTTTAACATTCCTCAAATTAAGATTCTTATTGAAAATTATGCTTTCTAACAAAACAAAAATTATACATATTTTTGCTTAGGCTATTTACACTTAGTTTATCAAAGAGAATGCAAGTCAGTTTCTCTGCCAGCTGAGAAACGTGTATACAGTTAGGGTTTTATTTTGTAACTGGTCAGGGACAGAATCTTTTTTTAATCTAAGCAACAAGTTAATGGCATCTGTTTATGAAGACACCTTTACCTTTCTGTGTATTTATACCTCAGTGACATATAAATAAATGTGGGTGGGGTCCCCATTTTTTTTTTAATATATATATATTTATTTATTTATTTATTATGACAGAGAGAGAGAGAGAAAGAGATACAGAGACAGAGAGAGAACTGAACTGGGGGAGCTCCCAGTTCAGCATATAGTTCCGCACGGGCCGGGGCCGGGATTTGATCCCCGGTCCTCGGCGCTTCAAAGTGAGCACTTAACCCACTGAGTCATCCCGGCTTCCCCAAGGGGTCCCCATTTTTAACAAACATTCATTGACCTCTTGCCCTGTGGCAGGCCGTCAGAACCACAAAGCTGACCTGTACCTGGCAGCTGCATTCAGGGCCCGTTAGCCACAGTCAGCTCTGGGTGAGAAGGATGGGTCCTGTGGGCACACCAACGGATTCAGGCTATGCTCCAAAGGAGAGGCAGCCTTTGAATGGCATGAACAACACAGCAGTTTTAAGCCCAAAGTGAAAGAGGGCTTTCCATGCTGAAGGGGGAGCCAGGGTGTAAAGGCAAGGGTGCCTAGGAGAGCACAGCAGGGCAGGGGACAAGGCGGAAGGTGACTCCTCATGCCCACCCTACAAGGTGGAAATCAGGACCGTCTCATCTCAGCGGTGCACTTCCTGACCCTCAGAGGTCAGTAAGGATTCCAGGTTCATGCAGGTAGCAAGTGACAGTGCAGATTTTGAGTCCGTGCCCTTCCTGCTGGAACAGGGTCAGTAGACTCTGGCCCACAGCCCAAATCTGGCCTGACACCTTATTTTATAAATAGCATGTGTTGGAACCCAGCCAGGCTCATTTATTGATGTTTACAAGTATAACAAGTGTTTTTGTATGTGGTCTCAGTCAGCATGGGCCACCATAACAAAATTCCTTAAGAGACTGGGAATTCAAACAACAGCTGTGTGGTTCTTGCTGTTCTGGGGGCTGGAGCCCAAGAGGAAGGTGCTGACTGTCAGGTTCTGGTGAGGACTCGCCCTGGCTTGCAGGCGGCCACCTTCCTGCTGGGTCCTCACACGCCCTCTCCTAGGTGTGTGCACGTACAGCGAGAGTGAGCACGTGGGAGCGCAGGTCAGCTCCACTGTCTCTTCCTCTTCTTACGAGGACTCCAGTCCTGTTGGATCAGAACTCTACCCTGTGACCTCATTTAACCTTAATTACCCCCGAATGCTGTCACACTGGGTGTTAGGACCTCAGCACATGAATTTGGGGAACAATGTGGTCATGGCAACTCCAGCAGCACTGGAGTGGGGGGGTGCCAGTAATCATAATGATTGGTCACTTTTCATTTTGTAAACAATGCCAATAATGTGGTTTTTGTCAAACTCAACAAGTATTTTGTCCCCTCCTCCTCTGTCCTCCTCTCTGGGACATCATGAGGATTTCAGAAGCAGGCACTGCTTGTTGCTCATTCTTGGAGGTGCCCTAGAGGTCATTGTCATGGGTAAGGTGTAGCCTAGCACCTTGCAGCCCTGGATCCTTGCTACTTTTATATCTGTGGGCCCGGTGGGTGTGCGCAATGACCATGAGAGCTAGTGTTATCAACATAGACCGTGTATCAGGTACTTGCTTCACAAGTCATGCTGTGTTCATTCACCGCCCAGATCCACACTACAGATGAGAAAACTGAGGCAGAGAGAGGGTACGAGTCATGCCAGCATCCGCAGTTGTTAGTGGTAGACCCGGGATTTTAGCCCAGAGCCTGTGCTGTTTACTGTTGTGCTGTCCCAAACATACACTTGGTATTTGTTGTAAGAGCAAATGGCCATAAGTAGAAAAAGCATAGCAGCTTGTTTGCCCTCCTGTCAAAGTTACATGGGGCAAAGACATTGTAACATGGAATTCATCTCTTTCCATTTTGTAAATATCACTAAGTCCTGGCTCTAGTCAGTTTGGTGTCATCATTGTTCTATGCACAGTGCTCTGCCCACTGTAGGAAATCATGTGAGTGAACAAAATCTCTACCCTCAGAGCAGAAAACCTTTGTCATCTGGCCTGTGTACTGAGGGTCCACTGCTGGTCTGGGCCCAGGCACTTGCTGTGACGATGAGGGACTGCGTGATCATAGCCACTGCACAGTTCTGTTCATACAGGACACGAGAACATGTTGGGGAGACAGACCCAGCTCCACCCTGGAGTCAGTGAGCAATGGGGCTTCCCAGTCTTGAGGTGTGGACAGTCAACCTTCCTTTTCCTGTGGCTGTTCTTCCTTGCCATCAGACTCCAGGAGTCATCTGCATCTTGGTCAGAATATTTTCATAAAGGGAAATCAGATTTAACACTCCTTGCTGTCATGCTTTGCTGTGTTCTGGGGTGAAGTCTGGTGGAGGATGGCGCTCGGCATCCAGGCCCGTGGAGCCTGGAGCCTGGACAGCTTTCCCTGGAGCGTCTGGCCCAGGAGCTGCCGGCAGCAAATGCTTGGATTAACGCACGAGGATCATCCTAAAGAACTTCATCCTGCTGTTGAAACAAGTATAAGGAGCTTGAAAGTTCATAGATTTATTATTGAGAAGAGGGTGTGAATTTGTTGGGAGCTGGGCTGTGTGGTCCTGAAAGAATGACTGTGTCTGTTCTTTTCCTAATAGGCCTTCACGTGTTTCCCACTTTTGTGGTGTACGAGCTCACGGTTCTGATGGTCCTCACTTTGTCGGTGGTGATCATGAAGGTATCTGTCCTTCCTCTCAGTGATTCATGATTGGTAAAATTTATATTATTTTTGGCTTTAAATGTCACAGAGCACACATTACTTCCCGTGGGGCCTAACTTCCTACCGTTAGTGATGCTGAGTCTGTGAGCCCCCAGCAACATCATCTACATACCATACCCATCTGTGCGGTGGTGACCAGCTCTCCTGCCACTCAGCGCAGCCTGGGGACAAGTCTGGGTTGGGATAGGGGGCGTTGGGTTTGTTTTCCTTCTTTGTCTCAGAATTGAATATGTTTAAAATTGAGAGTTAAAAAGCTAGGGGGGATTCCAGGATAGCTCAACAGGTTGAATGCTTGCCTTGTGGCCACGGGGTCTGGAAATTGAGTCCATATGCTGAACTGGGGCACACCTCCCATGTGGAAGGCCCCCAGTTCAGTTCCCACCCCACACGGCCCCAGTTCCACCTGTGTGGAATGAAACTATGTCGAACTAATGGTGTACAACTATGGAGACTGCTCTGGGCCCTCCCCCTTCTCTCTCTCTCTCTGTCTCTGTCTCTGTCTCTGTCTCTCACTCTTTCTCAAGCAATTAAAAAAAACAAACCACTGGGATGGAAGAAACAGCTTTCTGGATCCTCCAATGAAATCCTTGCTCTATAATTTGACTTATTCTAAGTGAGTCTAAGGACACAGCCCTCTACTCTTGATGCATGCAGACATACGTTTTAATGGCCACTGAGAATTGTTTCACCACTCTCCACTTGTCTGCTCTCCGTGACTATAAAGTATCGAGTTGCCCATGCTAACTTTTCTTTTTTTTTTAAGATCTATTGTCTGAGAGGAGAGAGAGAGAAGGTGGGAAGGTCCAGAGCAGTCTCCATAGTTGTACGTCATTAGCTGTGACATGGTTTCATTCCACACAGGGGGTTGTGGGGTCATGCAGGGCGGGAACCGAACTGGGGCCTCCTGCGTGAGCAGCGAGAACCTTCAGCGCCATCCTTACAGTTACCAGTTGCACCTCAGTTCAGCATATGGGGTTTGCACAGGCCAGGGCTGGGATTCAATCTCTGAACCTTGCGGTTGCAAGGCAAGTGCTCAACCTGTTGAGCTATCCTGGCATCCCCTCATGTTAACTTTTAATTACAGGTGCAATTACCTGCTCTGTAGCTATCTGGCTTTGTGGATTATAAAAAGTGACTTAAAATATTTCCTTCCATGGGAAGTAAAATCCCTGATGATTGTCTAGATGCCCCACCAGTTCTAGGCTACTTACCTTTGGATTTTGCCTACAGGAGAGATCTATTTCTCTTATTAAAAATAAGATGTCTGTCTTGAATGCTATATAACATTTAATGCTGTTAATTATTTTGGGTGGGGAAGCCTTAGTTTCTGCTGGTGAACCAAAGCCCTTGATTTTGCCTTGGTGTTCAGACATTTTGTGTTTGTTTGGTGCTTTCTGCATAGCAGCACCTCTCTGTGTGACTTGAGGGCTGCCCCAGCATTTGTGTGTCCTCTCTGTTTTCTGTGTCCTGGGCTGTCGGGGTTCTGGTTAAGCAGTAACAACGGGACGCTCTTGCAGTTTGTTCTGGCAGCATTGGTCTTATCTCTCCTCCTGCCGAAGACCAGCCAGTACATCAAGTGGATCGTGGCCGCGGGGCTGGCCCAGGTCAGCGAGTTCTCTTTCGTCCTGGGGAGCAGAGCGCGAAGAGCGGGCATCATTTCTCGGGAGGTGAGTCTCCACCCACCTTCTGTGCATGCTCATGGTCAGGCAGGCGCTTTGCCACTGTCATGTTTGACACTCCTCAGTCTTATGTTTGAGCATCAGGCACAGTTGTGTGTGTGTGCAGTTGTGTACGTATTTACCTGCCATTTTGCACTTACCTCATATTTCTCTCTGGTTTTGTTATTTCTACTTTTTAAAACTTTTATTATTTGCCCTTTTTTAACTGGCTGTGAACTAGAACTTGATGATATCATTTGATGATCTGTGATTGTCATGTTAGATAAGGAGGAGGTTTTTGCTTGACTGTAGGGTGTGGGGGGTGGCTCTAAAGTGAAAGAAAAGCTCCTTGCCCTAGGGGTGAATAATGCTGCAGTCTGTTGCTCCCCAGTGTTAAATGTTTGATATTTAATACCTGAATATTTTTTCAGGACCAGATAACTGAGTTGCATATTAGCCCTGAAGGGCAAATAGATGCCATGACTAAGAAAAGTATTTGATAGCTAAAATTAAAGCATTACTGTTTCAGTGAAAGCAAACAGTATGGAGATCTGAACTCCCTACTTTTGAACTGTTGGTTCACTAAGAAATTGCACGTGTGCCAGGGCTGGAATCCTGTGTGCTTTCTATATAGACTCATAGGCTGTGGAAATGGGCTGTTTCTGTATTTCTCAGTGTAGAAACAGTTGATCTCAGGATGTTAGTAACTCATGGATTGGTAGACACACAAGTTCCTGAATAGCAACTTCTATTGAAATTATTTTTGAGGAGCATTTGAGAACTTGCTTCTCAGTCTGTCATCAGCTTGGCTCCAATAAACTCAAACTCTCATAAAAATACAAAATAAACAAATTAATTAATTTGATCTAATTATTTTGACCGCTGTACCCTCTTCTGCAATCTGGTTTGCTTGCTGCCCCTTTGATGTCTATGTAAGCACAGCTGAACTTGCTGGGACTTAGTTTCTGCTCCCCCATCCCGCCCTTCTCATTCTCTTCCTCACGTGGAACACAGCAGGGGGCATCCTGACTGCCCGTCAGCATCCCGCCCTCAGGTGTGATGTCCGTGAAGCCCGCCCTGCCCAGCAAAACATTGAATATTCGGTTCTGCACACCTGCTCCCAATAAATTTGGGTTGGATGAATATAAAAGTTCCTATTTGTATATGTAAAATGCTGCTAAGCATTCAAAAGTAAATGGTTGTCTCCTTGTATCCATTGTTAAGATAAGTCTTACCCAAAAGCACAAAAAAAAAAAATGCCGAAAAAAGAAATTGTGCACAACCTCCATCAGAAACCTGCCCTCAGGCTGTTCCCTCACTGTCAGCCACTCCCAAGGAGGCAGTCTGACTGCCTAATGCGGGCACAAGAGGACCCCACTGTGTGGACAGCAATGCATCAGCCTGACGACAGTGCCCCCTCACGTCCCAGTGCTGGCGCGCCTGTGTAGGGGATGCGCCTAAGAGTGCACTTGTGGTTTGAGGAGGACCTACTAGTCCTGAGTGAGACACTCAGCCTTACCCATTGCAGGTACACCTCCTGACCCTGACCATGCCCAGCCTTACTTGTTTCGGGCACACCGCCTGGTACTATAATGACACTCAGCTTTACCCATTGCAGGTGTACCTCCTAGTCCTGAGTGTGACCACACTGAGTCTTTTACTGGCCCCAGTGCTGTGGAGAGCTGCAATTACAAAGTGTGTGCCGCGGCCAGACAGACGGCCAAGTCTCTGAGGACACCAAGATGATGGACAGCTTTGCAGAACAAAGCCTGTGTGCAGGAAAGCAGACGTTTGGATGGTTCCACACTTGCACATTCCTGTGAGCCTTGTATGTTCGGAACAGAATATGTTGCTATAGGCAGGGCATGTTCTTAATTGCCCAGCTTTACACACTATGACTGCCATATTTTAGAATCTTCCAGAGTGATTTATTGCATTCAGTTGATCATGCACAGTATAAACATAACGCTGCATTTTACAAATCGCCTTGACTGTTTTGCCTGGATGTGCCTTTTTTTCTGAAATTAATGTTAGCTTTCTACTGTCATTTCATCAGTTCATGATTTTTTGGTAGTTAAATTAGGAAGCTTTATTATTTATTATACAACTTTAATGTTGTAATCTGTTGGTCAATATTTGTTATTAAATGTTTCTGTGATGTGAAATTTTAATTCTGGCAATGAGTTCGGAAAGTTGCTTTTAATCCTTAAAGCTTATGTTTTCTAAAATGAGACAAATATCTTCTAAATGTCTATTTGCTTTTTATTATAACAAAATTCTAAATAAAATACTTTCATGTCAATTTTTATTATGTGTATCATTCTTTTAAAATATTTGGTTTTGAATCAAAAGAATGCATTCTTTAATAAAGGTCACTTATGGAGAAGCTGGGATGGCTCAGCGGGTAAAGCGCTCACTTTGAAGCCCCAGGGACCGAGGATCGAATCCCGGCCCTGGCCCATGTGGACCCACATGCTGAACTGGGGTGTGCCCCCTGTTCAGTTCTTGCCGGGACCTATGTGGGAGGCTCCAGCCCAGTTCCTGCCCTGCGCAGCCCTGTGCCCGCCTGTGGAGTGAAACTATATGGAAAACTAATGTCAACTATGGAGACTGCTCTGGGCCCTCCCCCTTCTCTCTGTCACTCTGTCTCTGTTTCTCTCTGTCAAAAATCAATAAAATAAATCTTTAAAAAATAATAATAAAGGTCATTTATGGTCAGAATATAATTAATTAAACTTATTAAAAATATTTTTTAATTCACTTTTTGTTTTTGCTAACCTTCACCAATGTTTTTTTAAGATTTATTTTTTATTGTTTTATTGACAGAGAGACAGAGAGAAGGGCAGGGCTCACCCTCTTCCAGCCCCAGGACTGGGCTGCCCTCACCTTTCACTCACCAGTGTCTTCTCTGTACACTTGTTCCAGTCTGCCCCACACTGAGCTCACAACTCGCTCACGCTTCCTTATGCAGACTTGCTGAAGGCTCAGAGCGCTCATCTCTATCCCTCCACACCTCTGCACCTGGGAGCTGTAGACCACCTGCCTCCCAGGTGCCAGCATTGAGCCATCTCATACTGTGCGCCCTCCCGTCCTGCCCTGCTCCGTCCTGTCCCGGCCACCTGCCTCCTCTCAGCACTTCCTGTGTGCGTGTGTGTGTGTGTGTGTGTGTGTGTGTGTGTGTGTGTGTTGGGGTGGGGACTAGACTGTGGGGTGAGTCCATTGTAGATACTTCTGCCAAAGGAAAAGCATGTTTACTGACCAGCCAGTAGTGACATCATCATCTTGGTGTTTTTTTTAAAGATTTATTTTATTGTATTTGACAGAGAGAGATAGAGACAGAGAGAGAGAGAAGGGGGAGGGCCCAGAGCAGTCTCCATAGTTGCACATCATTAGTTTTTCAACATGACTTTATTCCACACAGGTGGGTGGGAGCCGCGCAGGGTGGGACCAGGCCAGGGGCCATGTGGGAGGCACACCCCCGTGAGCCGTGGGCTGAACTAGGGGCCTCCTACATGGGAAGCTCACCACAGTTCAGCATATGTGTCTGTAGGAGCCGGGGCCGGGACTCAATCCTCAGACCCCAGGGCTACAAAGCAAGCACTCAACCCGCTGAGCCATCCCAGCTTCCCCCTCATCTTGAATTTTAAAATTGATGTCTGGTTTGAGTCCAATCCTATGAGAGTGACATCTGAAACACAGAGAATTATTCTTCTGATCCTGGGAATTCTAAGAACACATTAAGAGAAAGGTGTGTTGGCCACCTCAATACCAACAAAAACCTGAGCAATATTAGCTGACTGCCTGTGTCAGGTCCCCCAAACATTTCACCTGGCTGGTCAAGGTCACACCTGGAGCTCTAGCCTGAAACTTTTACAACCTCATGTCCCCAGTTCCCCGAGCCCCCATGCTCATCACACATGCTCTACCCTGTTGGCACTTATGTGCGCTGTCCCTCATTTCATGTCTGACTCCTGGCTCCTAAACATCTGACAGGCAGGGCCATCCTCTTCCTGCTGTCCTGACATGTTGCTGAGGGTGTGGAGAGCAGGCTAGCAGTAAACCAGCACCCTCAGTTCACACAGCTTGAGGCCTGTCACTAAATGTGCTGTGGAACTCTATTCAGGCCTGAGGGAATCAGAGGGAAGAATGTCAAACACCAGACAGCTACATAATTACATGGGGGGAGATAAAGATGTGAGCCACCGCTGTTATAGCACATCTGTCACGAGAGGTCAGTCAGGAAGGAATCTTGCCTCAGTTTGTTTAAGCAACAGATATAAAACCAAACATTTAAGCATCACTGATTGTGTACAGAGCAGAGGGATGTGTAGAAGTGAAGATGGTTCCTGCCTCTAGGAACTGATGATCTGCTGTAGGAAACAGACACATGTGACCAGTGCAGAAGTGACTCAGAAGGCAAAGCAGGCAGGTTGGGAGAGCTGGGAAGCTGGCAGAAGGAATGAGTTGGTGCGGAAGAGGCGGAAGGGCTGGACTTGCAGGTGGCCAGAGGTCAGTGTGGAAGCATGTGGGGAGGGTGCTCCTGAGACCCCCCCCGGCCTGAGCAGATTCATGGCCCTCAAGGGTGCGGTTCTGCTGTGTCAGGGCGACAGGCAAGGGGCATGAACAGAGCAGAGAGCCTGAGGGGGCCCCTGGAACTGCTGGAGGGGGTGGCAGCTGTCCCCAGTCTTCCTCAGATGCTAATCCAGGGCCTGCTGATGCAGGTGCAGCAGAGCAGGAAGACGGCAGCAGTGCTGCCTGACACCTCCCTTGGGGGTGAGGGTTCTCCCGAGACAGCATGGAGACGATGACTATGACAGCCTCTGCTTTGGACACAACATTTCCTGAGAATAGTCTAGGTGATTCAGAGCCCAGGAGTGAAGATGAGGCACCGACGGGACCAACTGTAGGGCTGAGTGTAGGAGGCAGGTGTGGGTGCAGTGATGGCATGGCCCCAGGTGAGGCTGAGACCCCACCGGGCATGTGCAGAAGAAGATAAGCAACAGTAGGTATTTCAGGAGCGTGCAGGTGGAAGGGATAAAAGGTAAGGGTAGGGAGAGCAGGTTCTGCCAAATGGAGAGACTGCTCTGGTATCCTGGACTTTGGACATCCTGCTCCCTGGAACCCCTTAGACATCACTGTGATGTTCAGCTCTTGGCTAGAAGTACCAATGTCAGGATGCTCCTGCAGTGCTGTCACTTGCAGCCCAAACTGTGTCTCCTGTTGCCCCACCAAAGAGCAAACTGACACCCCACCTCCAGACCCTAATAAAGGCCGAGTCCCAGGTCCATGCATGCTGGCTGTCCTGTGCTCTCTCTCTACCTGCAACCCCGCTGGGTGGCCCTTGGGTTGGCAGTGCACTCCAGGAATTGTGAGGCACAAATATTGTTCCCTGGTGGTTTTTGTGGAAGTGCATCCTGTGATCGTAGTAAGAGCACAAGGTCCAGTCCGGCCACATTGGCCCTGGTGGGGGAATGCCTGAGGGCTCACGGTGAGTAGCAATAGGGCCCAGGGAAGTGCCTCAGGTGACAGCATCACTGGCAATAAGCTGGGAGTGACACAAGCTGCCAAAACTCATGCAAGAAACTCACTCCCCAGCCCCCAGGACATGGGCACTGCTGACAGCCAGGGAGATCTTCGAGAACTGAGCCTCCCTGACAGTGTGAAGCCCGTCCAGGAGAGGCCCTGCCAGGCCTGGTTACCCCGGAAAGCCGTACCATGCAGCAGATCAAGAGATCGAGTACCCAGGCTCAGGCCACAGCCCCTGCATCCCCTTCTAGGCTCGTGACCATGTAAACGTAGAGATCTAATATTCTGACTCCAGCAGACAAAGCCTAGACAGCCCCTGCCCCCTCCTTGCCTCCCTGTTTTCCTTTTATCCGCAGATAGAACCCCTGAGTTAGGGGTATGACCCCGCCTTTGCCTCTTCCCCCTCCTCTTCTACCTTCTCCTTCCCCCATTTACCCTCTGGTAATTATTGAACTATTGTCTAAAAAACCAAAAAGTTTGGGAAGCTGGGATGACTCAGCGGGTTAAGCACTCGAATCACAGGCCCGGCCCATGTGGACCCACATGCTGACCTGGGGTGTGCCCCTAGCTCAGTTCTTGCCGGGACCTATGTGGGAGGCTCCCGGCCCAGTTCCTGCCCTGAGCAGCCCTGTGCCCACCTGTGGAGTGAAACTACGTGGAAAACTAATGCTGTCAACTATGGAGACTGCTCTGGGCCCTCCCCCTTCTCTCTGTCTCTCTCTGTCAAAAAACAATAGAAATAAATCTTTTTTAAAAAAATTGACATGAACACTTGAAGCTCTGGGTTTTTTTTTCAAGTGGCCTGAGCATTTTGCTCTGACTTTTGACATCCTTAGATGCTGATGGAGAATATTCGTAATGATTATAGCTGATACTCCAACCATTTGTGCAAGCTGCTTTTGATTCAGTCTGACATCCTTCTCTATAACTTTTCAACGTTTTTGATAATGTCTGAAGAAGTGGCCTCAATAGGGCGTCGGAACAGAGGTCGTCTTCAGTCGACTCTGCCTTGCTTGAAAAGGTGATGCCACTTGTAAACCATGAAGCAGTCCCTACCACTACCATCTCCTCCAAAATGGTTGGAGCGTTTCTTCTTATTTTGTGAGGAACTTAATGACGGTGAAAAATTCAGTTTTATCTATACTTGGGTTTTTTGAGTTTTTTGTTTGTTTGTTTGTTGTTGTTTTTTTTCTTCCACGTTTGATATGCTTCTTTGGCAATATCTGAAAGAAAATGGATGCAAGTAGCCTGAAATTTGGCACATTTACTAATAATAAGTCATACAATCAAACTTTGTGCGCTAGTATTCCCACCTCTCTGATACCCCTCCTCCAATTCCGTGAATTTCTTGACCACCCTTCATACTTAATGGTGAGAAACTCAAAGCATTCCCAGTAAGATCAAGAATGAGACACAGATGTCCTCCCTCACTACTCTTTTTAAACATTATACTGGAAGTCCTAGCTAATGCTGTAACACACACACACACACACACACACACACACACACACAGAAATAAAAGGTAAGAAGCAAGTAAAGCTACATGTTGTAGATAACATGATTGTCCATGTAGAAGATCCAAAATAATTGCCCAAAACTCTGGGACTAATAAGCCCTTATAGCAAGGTTTTAGGACACATTAACAAGGTTATTATAGAAAAGTCAATCACTTACCTATATACCAGCAATGAACAACTATAATTTGAAATTAAAAATATAACACCATTTGTATTAGTACCCTTAACATGAAATACTTAAGTATAAACCTAACATAATATGTACAAGATCTACATGAGGCAAACTACAACACTCTGATGAAAGATATCAAAGAAAAACTAAATCAATGGAAAGATAGTTTACATTCATAAATAGGGAGGCTCATTCATTACACCAAGATGTCAGTTCTTCACAACTTGATCTACAGATTCAGTAAAGTCCCAATCAAAATCCCAGCAAGAGATCGTGTAGGTATTAACAAATTGATTGTAAAGTTTATATGGGGGTAAAAAAGACAGAGAACAGTCAACACAGTACTAAAGGAGAAGAATCAAGTCAGAAGACTGATGTTATCTGACTGCAAAACTTACTATACAGCTACAATAAGCAAGACAATATAATATTGGCAGAAGTAGGGGATGCTGGGATGGCTCAACAGATTGAAAGCTTGTCTTGCAGCCCTGGGGTTTGAGAATCCAGTCCTGGCCCTGGTCCATGTGATCCTATATGCTGAGCCAGGGTGTGCCCCAGTTCATTTTTTGCTGGGGTGAGCTTCCCATGTGGGAGGCCCCCAGTTTGGTTCCCACCCAGATATGCCTCCCATGCAGGAAGCCCCTAGCCCGGTTCCTGTCCTGTGCAGCCCCATTCCCACCTGTGGAATAAAACTATATCGAAAATTAATGTACAGCTAAGGAGACAGCTCTGGGCTCTTCCCTTCTCTCTGTCTCTCTTTCTGTCAAACACAATAAAAATAAATCTTTAAAAAAACATATTGGCAGAGGAGCAAATAGATCAAAATAACAGAATAGAGAGCCAAGAAAACAATATTATTTTCAACTTAACTTTGACAAAAGAGCAAAGGCAATACAATGGAGAAAAGATAGGGTTTTTAACAAAGAGTGCTGAAATAACTGGATCTCCATGCAAAAAGATGAATCAAGACATAGACCTTGCACTTTTACAAAAATTAATTCAAAATAGATCATAGACCTAAACAAACAAGATTTAGCAATTAAGTTCTTGAACTTGCCACCGTGTGCTTACGTAGACAGCACTGTACAAACAACTTGGTAAGGTTTCATAACCTAGGTGCACCAATTCCTTACAGCTGTGTTCATGTGGACGTGTGGCAATGTCTTGCTGAGTGGGGCTCATTATTGTTGCATGTTTTTGCATGCCATCAAGAGAAAGTCAGAGCTTGGATGAGAGTGATGAACAAACATTAAATTTCTTGTGAAACTTGGCAAGAGTGGAAGTGAAATCAGGGACATGTTAGTCCAAGTTGGTGGGGATAATGCATGAAGAAAATGGCAGTGTACAAATAATGAAATGCCAGGAACCAGCCTGGCTGAACGAAGTTCCCAAGTTCGAGTGGTGGAAATTAAAGACAGATCAAATGGCCAGCCGACTGTCCTCAATAGAAGCAGCCCTGAATAGCTTTATTGCTTGCCTTATATAACAAAAGTTTACGTCATTACAAGGAACAGGGTAAAACCAAGATATTTTAAAGTACAAGACAGGTTACTCATTAACTAAGAAATGTAGCGTAAGCAGACGATTATCAGGAACAAGCAGACCCCTTCCCATACGTTCTTGTCTACCCCCACATCCTGGGTCATTAGTCAATTGTGCCAGCTGTCTGGCCTTCATGCAAAGCTGCACATATATCTTTTGCCTTTAGCTATTACAGGGGAGGGATGAAGGGGAGGCCGAGGCCCTGCCATCAAGGTCCCAGGCCGGCCTTCCTCAAGAGGTCAAGGGAACTGAGGCCCTGTGATCAAAGCCCCTAAAACCTCTCCGTTCAGGCACACGACTGGCTCCCAAGAGTGAAATGATTTTCTGAGAGGAGAAAAAACATCATTGATGAAGAGAGGTCAAGGTGGCCAGTAATGAACAGAACTGATAAAAATGTTGCAAAAAGTTTATCAAATTATGTGGCAAAATCATTGGTGGACTGTGAGAATCAAAGAAAACCAAGTCAACTTTGATAGAGAAACTATTAGGAAAATCTCAACTGAAAATCTTGGCATGAGAATGGTGTCTGTAGAAATGGTCCCAAATGAGCTTATGGATGAACAAAAGTAAAGGAGAGTCAAAGTTTGCCAAGACCTTTGGAGAAGCAAGATGATGTTTTGGGTTGTGTTATCAATGGTGATGAAATATGGGTGTACCAATACAACCATGAAACAAAGTGTCAAAGTGCATAATTTTCCATGACCAAAAATGTTCTGTTAGTTTAAATCAAGAGTCAAGGGGAAGCCGGGATGGCTCAGTAGGTCAAGCGCTCACTTTGCAGCTCTGGGGACCAAGGATTGAATTCCAGCCCCGGCCCGTGTGGACCCACATGCTCTCACCAGGGTGAAGACCCCGGCCCAATTCCTGCCCTGTGTAGCCCCACTTCCACCTGTGGAATGAAACTATGTGGAAAAATGAATGATGTGCAACTATGGAGACTGTTCTGGGCCCTCCCCCTTCTCTCTGTCTCTGTCTCTGTATCTCTCTGTCAAAAACAATAAAAATAAATCTTTAAAAAAAAAAAGAGAGTCAAAACAATGTTGTTAAGCTTTTTTGATATCAGAAGGATTGTTCATTATGAATTTGTACCCAATGGACAAACAGTCAGCCATGTTGACTATCTGGAAGTGCTGAAAAGACTGCGAAAAAAAAGTTAGATGAAAACAACATGAACTTTTGGCCAACAGCTTATGGCTCTTGCATCACAAAAATGCACCAGCTTACACAACACGGTCTGTGAGGGAGTTTTTAGCCAGTAAACAAATAACAGTATTGGAACACCCTCCCTACTCACCTGATTTGGCCCCCACTGACTTTTTTCTTTATCCAAGATAAAAGAAATATTGAAAAGAAGACATTTTGATGACATTTAGGACATCAAGGGTAATAGAACAATAATTCTGATTGCCATTCTAGAAAAAGAGTTCTAAAATTGCTTTGAAGGGTGGATTAGGTGTTAGTATTGGTGTATAACTTCTCAAGGGGAAGGTTTCTAAGGTGACCAAAGTGATATTCAGCAATGAGGTACGTAGCACTTTTTCTAGGATGAATTCGTGAACTTAATTGTCAGACCTTGTACATACTGTATGATTCCAAGTATTTGACATTCTAGAAAAAGCAAAACTGTAGAGATAGTAAAATAATCAGTGGTTACTAGAAAATAGTGGGGATGCAGGATGAAATGGTGGGTACACAGAGAATTTTTAGAGCAGTAAAACTATTCTGTGTAATACTGTAATGGTGGATATACAAGGTATGTCATTATACATTTGCCGAAACCATAGAATGTATAACACCAAGAGCAAACACTAATGTAAACTAGGGACTTTGGGTAATAGTGATGTGTCAGTATAGGTTCATTGATTGGGCAAATATAAAAGCCAGTGTGATTATATTTTTGGTTTGTTATGCCACTTTTTATTTCCTACATGATTTAAAAGACAAATATAAAACTGAAAAGCACACAAACACATGGAGACTAAATAACATGCTAGTAAATAATGAATGGGTCAACAATGAGATCAAGAAATCTATCAATAGATACCTTGAGAAACCCAAAATTTGTGGGACACAGAGAAAGCAGTCCTAAGAAGGAACTTTATAGCAATGCAGCTCTACCTAAAAATATATAAACAAATAAGAAACATCTCAAATAAACAGTCTATCTTTATACTTGAGGGAACTGGAAAACAGAACAGCAAACAAAGGCCAGAATGAGTACAAGGAAGGAAATAATAAAGATCATAGCAAAAATATACAAAATAGAGACTAAAAAACAAAACAAAAGATCAATGAAACCAAAAGATGGGTTGTTTTTTTTTAAAGATAAACAAAATTGGCAAACCTTTACCAGACTGATCAGGAAAAAAAGAGAGGACCCAACTAAATAAAATAAAAAATGAAAAAGAAGTAACAACCAACACCAGAGAAATACAAAATATTTTAAGAAAATACTATGAGCAACTACATGCCAACAAATTGGACAATCTGGAAGAAATGGGATAAATTCCTAGAAGCATACAATCTTCCAAGGCTGAATCAAGAAGAAACAGAAAATCTAAACAGACTAATTACTACCAAAGAAATAAAACCAATAATCAAAAAAGCACCTCCAAAACAAAAGTCCTTGACCAGATGGCCCCACACTCAGAATTTACACCCATTCTCCTCAAACTATTACATAAAATCCAAGAGGAGGAAAGGCTCCCCAGCTCATTATACAAAGCAACCATTACCCTCATGCCAAAACCAGACAAAAACATTACAAAATGAAAAGTAAAAGAAAGGAAGGAAGGAAGGAAAAAAGGAGGGAGGGGAGGAGGGAGGGAAAGAAGGAAAGAAGGAAGGAAGGAAGAAAGAACTATAGACCAATATCTCTAAAAAGCATAGATGCAAAAATCCTCAAGAAATTATTGCAAACCTGATTCAGCAATACATTAAACATATCATATACCATGATCAAGTGGGATTCATTCCTAGTGTGCAAGGTTGGCTCAATATCCAAAATCAATTTAATTGATATACCACATAAGCAAAATGAAAATTAAAAATCATATGGCTACATCAATAGATGCAGAAAAAGTGTTTGACAAAAATCCAGCATCCATTTATGATGAGAACTCTCAGCAAAATGGGACTGAAGACAACATATCTCAACATGATAAAGGCCATATAAGACAAACCAGAGCTAATATCATACTCAGTGAGGAAAAGCTGAAAGCATTCCCCTTAAAATCAGGAACAAGACAAGGATGATCACTTGCACCTCTTTTATTCAACATAGTACTGGAAGTACTAGCCATAGCAATCAGACAAGAAAAAGAAATAAAAGGCATTTAGGGGGTGCTGGGATAGCTCAGTTGTTTAGCATTTGGGCCTCACAATTTTGATGTCCAGGGTTTGATTCCTGGCCCCAGCCCATGCAAACTCTACATGCTGAACTGCAGCACAACTGGTAACTGCCAAGATGGCTCAGCAGCAAAGGTTCTCACCTCCAATTGGGAGGCCCTGGTTCAGTTCCTGCCCTGTGCAACCCCACATCCACCTGTGTGGAATGAAACCATGTCATAACTAATGATGTACAAGTATGGAAATTGCTCTGGGTCCTCCCCTCTTCTCTTCTCTCTCTCTCTCTCTCTCTTTCTCTCACCTTCCTGCAAACAATAATATAAAAGCTTTTTTTTTTAAGAAGGCATATAAATGTAAAAGAAGGAGTAAAGTTGTCATTATTTGCAGATGACAAGACACTACATAGAGAGAACCCCAAATATTCCACCCCAAAACTATTAGAACTGATAAATGAATTTAGTAAAGTAGCAAGATACAACATTAATATCCAGAAATCAGTTGCATTTTTATATACCAATAACAAACTATCAGAAAGAGAAATTAAAAAAAAATCCCCTTTGCAATTACATTTGAAAACATACTTAGGAATAAATTTAACCTATAAGAAAAAGAACCTGTACTTAGAAAATTATAAGGGATGCTAGGATGGTTCAGTGGGTTGAGCACTCGCCTTGCAACCCTGGGGTAGAAGGATCGAGTCCTGGCCCTGGCCTATGCAAACCCATATGCTTAACTAAGATGAGTTTCCCATGTGGGAGGCCTTGGGCTTGCAGGGGTGTGTTCCCAATGCAGGAAGCCCCCCTGCCCAGTTCCCTCCCTGCATGGCCCCACATCTACCTGTGTGGAATGAAACTATGTCAAAAAAGTAATGATATACAACTATGGAGACTGTTCTGGGCCCTCCCACTTCTCTCTCTCTCTCTCTCTCTCTCTCTCTCTCTGTCAAAATAATAAAATTAATCATTATAAAAATTATAAGACATTGAATAGAAAAATTAAAGAAGATACAAGTAAATGGAAACATATACCATGCCATGGACAGGAAGAATCAATATAGTTAAAATGTTCATTCAGTGCAATCCCAATCAAAATACTAATGGCATTTTTCACAGAATGAAAACAAATAATCCTAAAATTTATATGGAATCAAATAAAACCCTGAATAGTCACAGCAAACCTGAGAAAGAAGAATAAAACAAGAGGTATCATGCTACCTGATATCAAATCATACTACAAGGCTATAGTAATCAAAAAAGCATGGTATTGGCATAAAAACAGAGACATAGATCAATGGAACAAAATGGAGAATCCAGAAATAATTCCATTCCTATATGGTCAGTTCTCTCTATGAAAAAAGAAGAATATACATTGGGATAAAAACAGTCTATTCAATAAACGATGCTAGGAAAACTGGACAGACACATACATGAAAGAGAGAGAGAGAGAGAGAGAGAGAGAGGAAGGAAGGAAGGAAGGAAGGAAGGAAGGAAGGAAGGAAGGAAGGAAAGAAAGAAGGAAGGGACAAAGAGAAAAAGAGAGAAAGAAACTGGGCCATGTTCTTACACCATATACAAGAATAAACTCAAAATGGATCAAAGACTTAAATGTAAGACCAGAAACCATAAAAGTCCTAGAAGAAGATATAGGAAGTAAACTCTCAGACATTACTCTCAGTAATGTTTTTACTGATATATCCCCTGGGATAAGGGAAACAAAAGAACAAATAAACAAATGGACTACATCAAACTAAAAACGTTTTTCACAGCAAAAAAACAAACTAAACATCAACAAAACAAAAAGATATCTTACTGAATGAAAAAAGATTTTGCCAATGATACAACTGATTAGGGGTTAATAGGCAAAATTTATTAAAAACTTATATAACTCAATACCAAAGAAAAACAAAAAATCCAATTGAAAAATGGGCAGAGGACCTCAATAGACATTTCTCTAAAGAGAACATACAGATAGCTAATAGATATATGAAAGGATCCCAATGTCACTAATTATCAGAGAAACGCAAATAAAAACCACAGTGAGATACCACCTCACTCCTGTCAGAATTGCTATCATCAGTAAATCAACAAACAAGTGCTGGAGAGGATGTGGAGAAAAGGGGACCCTCCTGCACTGTTGGTGAAATTGCAAATTGGTGCAATCACTATGGAAAACTGTATGGAGGTTCCTAAAAAATTAAAACTATTAATATAATAGAACTACCTTATGACCCAGTAATATCTCTCCTAGGTATATATCCAAAGACATCCAAAACACTAATTCAAAAATATATACACAGGCCTGTGTTTACTACAGCATTATTCACAATAGCCAAGATAGGGAAACAACTGAAATGTCCATGAATAGATGATTAGATAAAGAACTTGGGATACGTCTAAAGAATGGATTATTACTCTGCCACAAAAAAGAATGAAATCTTATCATTTGCAACAACATGGAAGGACTAAGTGAATTAAGTTAGACTGAGAAAGACAAATACCGTGGCATTTCACTTATATATGAAATCTAAAAAATAGAATAAACAAAAGAGAGATATTCATAGAGAACAAACTGATAGTTGCTAGATAGGAGGGGTTCTGGGTTATGGGTGAGAAAGGTGAAGGGATTAAAAAGTACAAATCTGTAGTCACAAAATAGTTACAGGGATATGAACTACAGTATGGGAAATCTCTTATGAGTATAGTCAATAGTGTTATACAGACTATGTAGGGTGTCAGATGGGTGGTGGATTTATTGGGGGGGATCACCACACAGATTATATAAATGCCTAACCACTGTGCTGTACACATGAAACTAATATAAAATAATATTGTATGCCAACTATAATTAAATATATATATATAGTCACAGGATGTGAAGTACAGAATAGGAAACATAGTCAATGGTATTGTAATAATAGCTATGTATGATGTCAAATGGGTAGTAGACTTTTTGGTGTTATCACTTTATAAGGAGTATAAATGTCTAATCATTATGTTGTTTTATATACCTGAAACAAATTTAAAAAGGACAAATGCACAAAAGTTATAAATCTGTTATTGAGCAAATAATGTGTAAGTATGTAAATGGTTAAACTCCCCTATCAAAAGATATAGAGTGACAGAATGGATAAAAATCAGGATCCAACTATATGTTGTCTACAAAACTCTCATTTTTGATCTAAGGATGCATGTAGGTTGAAAGTGAAACAACAGAAAAAGATTTCACATGCTATTAGTAAGCAAAAGAGAGCAGGGTGGCTATATTAATATCAGACAACATAGACTTTAAGTAAAAAATTGTTACAAGAAGCAAAGAAGAAAATTAATAGTAATAATAATGACAGTATAATATCCTTATTTGTCTTTGTAACAATGATAAAAGGACAAATTCTCCAAGAACACAGGACAATTATAAATATATACAGTTGACCCTTGCAAAAATGGGTTCTGTTAGAGGGTTTAAAGAGTGTGAAGAGGAAAGAAGGAATGAGAAGTTTGTCTAGAATGGTGTCTATGGCAATTTTAGAGAAATTTCATAGATTATATGAAAGAAAATATAATTAGACTCGTTCTTACCTGTCCCACTGATCTCTTTTTCAGACGTTCTCAATGTAGCCCTCTTTTCATCCTGTCTCTTTGTGCCTCTCCTAGGTCCTAATCCAGCCAGTCACGCCTTCCTTCTTTTTCTTCTTGCCTATCTTCCTCTTTAGTGACTTCC
This sequence comes from Craseonycteris thonglongyai, assembly GCA_004027555.1. Lineage (NCBI taxonomy): Eukaryota > Metazoa > Chordata > Mammalia > Chiroptera > Craseonycteridae > Craseonycteris > Craseonycteris thonglongyai. The sequence goes on from PVKE010006176.1 coordinate 23,361, forward strand.
TCTCAGCCTACCAAACAGGTCCTTCAGCTCCACACTGCTTTTCCCTGGAGCTCCAGAACACCACTCCTTTCCTGCCATACCTGCTCACTGCCTCCTTCTGTGCCCTCATTCCCCATGCCTGCCCACAGTAAGTGCTGCCTGCCCTTTGACCCCCTGCGTCATTGAAACTGCTCTTCTAAACATCGCAATTATCCCATTGCCAAATTGAATGACCTCTCTTCACCTTTCATTCTACTTGATCTGTTCCTCTGATTTGAAACATAGCCTTTCTTGGTTCTGTAAGTCAACTGATCCATGTCATTATGGATGTCATTACGTCATTAAAAGTGGTCTAAGCCACTTTTTATGTTTAGAATCAGCCATGGTCATGGCAGGAATGGATGACACAGACTTTGTCTATAGAGATTGCTGAGGGCACTAGTATGGATGAATGGGAGGGGTTAAAACTCCTGTAAGAGGTGAGGGAGCCTTTACTCTCCCCAAGCCTGGGGGGAGGGGACCAGGAGGAGGCACAGCATAGGGGCCTGAGGAGAGCTAGAGTGGTGGAAGTAGGGCACCCCCTGCCTGGAGCTGTGGATAGAGAGGGATGCAACCACTGCCCAATTGTGGCCGGGTAGGAAGAGGATAATATACCCCAGCCTCTCTCTCTCTCTCTCTCTCTCTCTCTCTCTCTCTCTCTCTCTCTCTCTCTCTCTCTCTCTCTCTCTCTCTCTCTTCCTGGCAATTCCCATTCTCTGAATCAGTGGACAGCACTGACCAAGAGATGCAGTCTTAGGAGGTCATGGGTGGGGTAGAGGGAAAGGCAGAGCCATACAGGGATGGACGGGATGGGGCAGCAACCAGAATAGTAGCACAGTGTTCTTGGGAGCGCAGTCTGTCTTCTTCTCTCTCCATGCTCTTTCCTCACAACTCCCACTCCCAGAGCATCCCAGCATCTATGCAGCCAATGCCACGGTGGTATCTTTAACCCTGAGCCTGTCTGAGTATTAGTCTTGGGGTTTGAAGAGTCTATTGATGTCTCACTTTCACATTTCTCCCCAACCTGGGACTCAACTGTCAGAAATGCTTTCCCAAGACTTTCCTGTCCTCTCTGCCTCAGCTGCCCAGCCTGCCCACTCCTGACTTCTTCTCCTCGTCCAGCACCATCCCTTCCAAATGCTGTGCATTGGAGCTCTTGGGTCTGACCCCTGCTCTTCCCTCCCATACCTTATGGATCCTTCAGATCTCCTAGCAGAGCTCTCTGTAGCAAACACTTACATTTGGGAGTCATCTGAAGTAACTCCTTATATTTAGAAAGCCTGCCCTCATTCAATTTTGCCTAGAGGCAGATGCCACCTCCTACCTGGAAGCCTAAGAGGCACTGCCACCAGAAGTTAGAGAATAGGAGGAAGTCCTGTCATGAGGAGCCTCCCACTCATGACTTTGACTCTGGAAAAGTTAACTCCAATGGAGCCCAATGTAGAACCATTCTAGCCTCCAAGGCACCGTCTGTGCATCGGTGCTGCTACCTCAGCCAGGTGGTGATTGGGCACCTGGCTTCCTCGGCCCTTGTTGCTGAGCCTTAACCTCAATCAACCCCTCATTCTGTGGCTCCTTCTTAGTTTGTTCTGACCAGGGTCAAACCCTGCAGCTTGCACCAGGGCTCCTGAATTTTCATCTTCTAACTGACATCCTGTCTCAGATCATGTCTTTTTCCAATCTCTTCCCAAGCACCATGGGGCTTATTTCTCTGAAATGCAAATCTGTCTTCATCATTTGAAACAAACTGCTAATTACCCCCCAATATGTGCTCTCCGTCATTTTCTTTTATAAACCTTCAAATGTTTAGGGCCCAGAATAATGGCTACATTTTCAGCATCCCTTAGAACCAGGGGTGGCTACTTGCTAAGGCAATGGGACTGTTATGGTTTTAATGTTTACAGCTCCTCAAAATTCATATGTTGAAATCTAGTCCCCAATGTGCTATGAAGAGAGGCAGAAGAAGCTCTGAAAACAGAGATGAAGTTACCCTTTTGTAAAGGAAATGGACATTTGTTATGGTGTCTCCTCTGTAGCAGGAGGAGATGGATGCCTACGTAAATCACAAGAAACTTTTATCAAAGGAAAAGGCAGGGATTTAATCTGCATAACAAACTTTACTTTTATTTACCATACTTTCCCTGTTAATCTGTCTTTTGTTACAGGGACCCCAGCTAAGGACTTGGAATAGAGGGGATATTGGTTTTCCTCTCCAACAGGTGTTATTTGGAGGTTGAGTCTTTGGGAGGTAATTAGGTCATGAGGGTGGAGCCCTGTGAATAGGATTAGTGCCTGAGTAAGAAACCAGAGAGCTAACTTGCTTTCTCTGTCACATGAGGATAAAATGAGGTGGCCACCTGCAAGTCAGAAAGAGGATTCTCTCGGGAACCCGACCATGTTGGAGCCCTGTTCTTGAAAGAACTTCTAATTTCCAGAACTGTAAGAAATAAATTTGTTGTTTATTAGCCATCCAGCCTGTAGTATTTTGTTATGGCAGCCCAAGCTGATTAAGACCAGAATGTAAGTGGTTAAGAGCATTTTCCAAGTTGTGTACTATTCTACTTGTGCATGCATACACACACACATGTGCACATGCACACATGCGTCTATCTTATATTTTTAATTGGTCACAGCCTGTATCATATTCACCTTCTCTGTGAAGCCCTCTCTTTCTGCCTGCAGGGGAAAATAATTTTTCCTAGTTCTGTGCTTCCCTAAATTCCTTTCCTAGTATAAAGAGAGTCTAGTTGTCCTATGGCATACAAGATCCAACAATTAAGTTTGTGAACTCATCATAGAAAAAATGCCACATACCTCATTGCTGAATATCACTATGGTGACCTTCAAAGTACTCCCCTTGGGAAGCTATGCACCCATGCCAGTGCCTAGTCCACCCTTCAAAACAACTTTGGAACTCTTTTGCTGGAATGGCCATCAGAGCCATCATCATATTACCCTTGATGCCATGAATGTCATCAAAATGTCTTCATTTCAATATTTTCTTTATCTTCAAGTAAAGAAACAAGTCATTAGGAGCCAGATCAAGTGAGTAGGTGGGTTTTCTAATACAGTTATTTGTTTACTGGCTAAAAACTCCCTCATAGACAGTGCCACATGAGCTGGTGCATTGTCATGATGCAAGAGCCATGAGTTGTTGACCAAAAGTTCAGGTCATTTTCATCTAACTTTTTCACGCAGTCTTTTTAGCACTTCCAAATAGTCACCTTGGTTGACTGTCCAGTTGGTACAAATTCATAATGAACAATCCCTCTAATATCAAAAGAGGTTAGCAACATCGTTTTGACTTGATTTGGACTAACGAAACCTTTTTGGTCATAGAGATTTAACTGACTTCCATTGTGCACTTTGATGCTTTATTTTAGGGTCATATTGGTACACCCATGTTTCATCACCAGTGATAACATGGCCCAAAACATCATCTTGCCTCTCCAAAAGGTCTTGGAGAACTTCCATTCTCCTTTGCTTTTGTTCACGTGAGCTCCTCTGGGACCATTTCTGCACACACCTTTCTCATGCCAAGATTTACAGTGAAGATTTTTCTGTTTCTTTATTAATGTTGACTTCGTCTGCTATGCTTCTCACAGTTGGCCAATGATTTTGACACATAACTCAATAAATTTTTGCAATGTTTTCATCAGTTCAGCTCATTACTGGCTGCCCTGACCTCTCTTCATCAGTGATGCTGTGTCTCCCCTCATAAAATCATTCCATCCATTTGTACACTGCCATTTTCTTCACGGCATTATCCCCATCAAGTTGGACTCACATGTGTTAGGGTTGAAGGGTGAGATGGTGGGAGGAGGAATAAATAGGACAAAACATCATCCCCACATGCCTCCCTGAAGAGAAAAGCCTGCAACGACTTTCCGCGCCACCCTGAGGTGGTTGAGACTTGCGCCAGATTATCCACTAAACACGCCCAACCTAGATGCCAGTACTTTCTGATACCCATCCTCCACTCCCTTTTCTGGTTCTTCTGATACCTGCATATAAAAAGCTCTCCCAACCCCCAGAAGGCGCTGACGCCATCTTTCCCTCTTTCAGTGTCAGCCTGGCCGTTTCTAATAAACTCTCTCGCTAAATCAGAACTCAGTATGGTCCTTCTTCAGCGAACCTTACAACATGACCCCGATTTCACTTCCATTCCTGCCAAGTTTCACAAAAAATGTAATGTTTGTTCATTGCTCTAATTCAAGCTCTGACATTCTCCCAATGGCACACCAAAGCTTGCAACAACAATAATGAACGCCACTCAGCAAGACACTGCCGCATGTTGACACGAACACAGCTGTGAGACACTGATAGACCAAGGTTGTGAAGCCTTACTGAGTTGTGTTTTACACATGTGCCAATGAAAGCACAGTGGCAAGTTCGAGAACTGAACGGTCAGCCCTTGTGTTGGTACATTGATCTGTCTCTCCCGCCTGACTCTGAGCAATCCTCTGTCTCTGTATCTCATCAGCGCTCAGAGCACTATCTGGCACATATGTGCAGCTCAAAATGTTCCCTGAGTGAGGAATGCAGAAAAAGTAAAGCTTTTGAAATTATGGTTTCTCTTCTTATCAAATAACTATGTTTTTATTTACTTATTTTTTTAAAAAGCTAAAGAAATTTGAGCATCCGAAAGGCTGAGATTACTTATCCACAATCATTTGACTTCCCTTCATCTCAGTTTCTAAGGTTCTCTGAATTTGTAAAATAAGTGGACAGGTAGTAGAGAAATGACCAAAGGAAGCAGTTGTATTATACATAAAGTCAAGTGTCTTGACCTGTGCTATAGGCTCCTAGTACTGCTTTCACTCCTGGATCATAGTAAATGGATTAAATTGAGGAAGGAAATAATAATATAAGGAGAACAGGAATCTTTCAACTTTACATTATAGAATTCCACAGAAAATAAATCATGATATCATTTTAGCCAGGACAATGGGAAGGCACACAGAAGGAATACTTTAGAACTGTGGAGTGAAATGGCAAAGGAATGAAAGAGATTTCTTTTTTTCAGTTCTTTTTTTTTTTAAATTTTATTTTATTGTTTGAGAGGAGAGAGAGAGAGAGAGAGAGAGAGAGAGAGAGAGAGAGAGAGAGAGGATGGGGGAGGGCCCAGAGCAGTCTCCGTAGTTGTACATCATTAGTTGTGACATAGTTTCATTCCACACCGGTGGATGTGGGGCCGCATGGGGCGGGAACAGTGTGGGAGGTGAGAACCTTTGTCAAGGAGCATCTTGACAATTACCAGTTGTGCCGCAGTTTAGCACATGGGTTTGCATGGGCTGGGTTTGGGAATCGAACCCTGGATCTCATGATTACGAGGCAAGCGTTCAGTCATTGAGCTATACCTGCATCCCTGAGATTTCTTACACTGCAAAAGCCTGAGAACATTTCAGATAAAAAGCAACAAAAATTGTCCCGGTAGTAAACAAGACTTGTAAGAGAAATTTGAATATATTGGGTGTTGGAATCTAGAATTTGTCAGATCCAAGGGGCACTTTTCAAAGCACTGTGACTTCAGCTTGTAAATGACTGTGCAAATCTTTAAGACAGGAGTAATATTAAGAGCACAATAATGCAAGAAGGTCAAGAACTGATTCTCCTTCCAAGAGGAGGACTTTAGATTTGACCACAAATTCTCAAAAGGACTCATGATGTTAGAAAGAAAAATAAAGATGTCTTCTTGTGGCTGTGTGGTGGAGTGGGGTCTATAGAATTTCTTCATAGACAGGGTTTAGAAGCGGTGATCTCTTTGGGAAAGGGCCTTATCTTGAGGTTAAGGAAGTATACTGATTTCCTTATATTTTATGATACAAGCAAATTAGCAGAACAAAATTTTCTAAAGATGACTTTAGTATTTATATTTTACCCAAGGAGAAAATGTCACTTGCTCATAACCAGAACATCCCCCTGCCATAAATTCCATGAGCCCTTATGTTACAACTGCTTCAGTGACCCAAGAAGGTGGTAAATAGGAATGGCTACAGAAAAGACCAATGTTATTGGGGAACGAACCAAAGATAAATTGGATATTTAACAAACAGATTTATGCTAAAAAATTTTCAAGGGATTCAAATATTCTTTCTCTTTAAAGACAGTTTAATGGGGCTAGGCTTGTGGGTAAGGATTTGGATCACATTCTGAGACTCAACAAAGCAGATACACAAAAATGAGAAATATTGTTGGGAAATGAGGACTTTTCCTGGGAAAGAACCAATTATATTCTTCTAACAAAACACAGAACAATTTTCATGTGATATCCTGGACAATGATACAGGGTTGAACGCCAGCCACTGCGAAGTGGTTCAACTCTATATCCAAATGAAAGCCTCATTAAGTCAAGCTCCTTGACCTCCCTCCCCTGATACAAATTGGAGATGGAAGGATTCAATGAATACAGGGAGTTATGGGACCATTACTCATCAAGAACCTTGTACTTCTGCAATCCAATCTAGAGATTTCAAGGAAAGGCAGTGGGTAAAAATATTTGAATCTTCAGAATCTTCAACCCAAAATTTTAGAATTCTCTTATCCTTTAACACAGAAATGGGGTTTTGTGAGATATATTTTGGTATAGAAAGGACAAAAACCAAAAAATAAAACACAACCAACTTTTGGCCCTTTTCCTAAACCAAAGACTCAATGAGCTTTTTTTTAAAAAAAGATTTATTTTACTGTTTGAGAGAAGGCAATAGAGAAGGAAAGAGGGCTCAAAGTAGTCTCTATAGTTGCAAATTAGTTGTGTCATGGCTTCATTCCACACAGGCAGATATGGGGCTGCATAAGGCAGGAACCGAATTGGGGACCCCCTTGCATGGGAGGTGAGAACCTTCACTGCCACTGCGGCCGTTACTAGTTGCACTGTAATTCAGCATATGGGGTTGCACGGGCTGAGGCTGGGATTTGATCCCTAGACCTTGGGTTGCAAGGCAAGCTCAACCTGCTTAGCTATCTTGGCATCCCCTCAATGAGCTTTCATTGCTGTGGTAGCTCTTGAGAGTTCAGAATGTTCCACTAATCATTTTTGTGCAGAATATTTTTTTTGGAATATTAGTTATCTCATGTCAAAACCGTTGAATTACTGGACTTGAATTCATAGGGAGAGGTTTAAGATTCTCTACGCTAATCCTCCATTTTGTAACTCTGAGCCCCTAGCTCTTACCAAGAGGCTGGCTGCCTTGTGCTTTGTGGCTGCAAGGACTGGAAGGGGGGCTTCTGTTTACTAATGGTGAATATTCAAAACAGTCAAAAATAAAAAACTCCTGTGAAAGAAAAATGGAACTAAAAACATGCCTGCTTAAGGAATAAAATGAAGGAAAGCAGGTTCAAATATAGGGACCTCCTAATGGGTGGAGAGCAGAATATATTTCACCAGCTGAGAAATTAAGTGTTCTGACTACAGGTTGTGTCTGATTTCCCTAAGGCTTTTTATTCACCTCATCATTCCACCACCAACGTTTCTCTAAGTACCCAATTTACGCTAACCAGTAGAATGTGCAGATTTTTGCTGTCTTCAAGAAGAAACCAATGCTAATTTAGGTGTTAACAGTTTAAGTGGTGCATTAGTATAGAAGCAGAAATGGGCAGGATCAGCATAAAGGTGGTTGAATTGTGAAACCACACTAGGTGGGGTATAAAGCAGTAACACATTCCCTATATAGTGCAGAGAGGCCCTTTGCTCTGTGCCCAAGTCCTGGCCTCCCTCACTGCACACCACAGCTTGAAGCAGCCTTAACTCTGTACTTGACTCCCAGGCCCAGCCCCTGGGGCCTAATGCCCTGAGGGTTGTGGGCTCCAGCGGGCATTGGACCCCTCGGCTAAGGGTCCACCAGACCCACACAGGATGAAGAGCAAACTGGTTTCCCTCCCAAGCACCATTCTGCACAGAGGACATAGGAATCTTGGCAGAAGCTGGGCAAGTGTGGAGGCTGAAAGTCTAGCAAGGACAGCAGAACATGAGGGGCCAGGGCTCCACAATGCAAGTGTGCACAGTGTCCTCTGTGTACCTGCACACTCAGGGGCAGTCTTCTTTCCTTGTGCACACACACACATGTACCCACCCAAACATGCCCATGTGCACATCCCAGCCTGTTTTTCTCTCCAAGTACATATTCACTCATACTCATGCATGCATACACCTAACCTTTACTCCGTGTGCACATACCCAATCTCCTTTCCTACTCCATATGTGCACATCTGCAGGTGCACATACCAGCCCTCTCCTGTGTATGCAACACCCGTGTCCACAAAATTTGCCCACCTTTTGCCTTTGTGCACAGCTTTCCCACAAATAACTCATGTGCACATGCATTTACCTGACCTCTCTGCGTGCACATGTGCAGATGCACCCAGCTCCCTTTCCTCCCTGTGCATACACATGTGCATACAAAGCCAGCCTCCCACTCAACTGTGCGCATACTCACAGGTGCACACAGGCCCCTCTCCTCTTGTAGGAACACGTGCACACATACCCCTGCCCCGTCTTTGGTGTGCGCACAACTGTATACACATGCCCCAGTCCCTGTCCCCATGTATATACATATGCACATCCCATGAGCTCTTCTTCCTTGTGCGCGCACCGTTTCCAGGAGCCAGTCCCTGAGTCTCCATCCCTGCTCGGCGCGCACGCACACGGGCAGCCCATCCCCCTTGAAGTCTAGCGCGGGCCGCCCGAGCGGGAGGAGGAGGAGGAGAAGGAGGAGGAGGAGGAGGGAGCCGAAGGCGCGAAAACGCGCGCAGGCGCGCTGCGGGAGCTGGGCTGCCGCCCACGTCACCGCGCCACGCACGTCACGCCGCCCGACGCCCGCTCGGCAGGGTGAGCCCCGCGCCCGGCGCCTCGCAGGGCAGGACCCCGGGCCGGAGCGCGCGCCGGGACTGCCCACGTCTCCGTGTCCGCGTGTCGAGCCCGCGCCCTCGTGTTCGCCCCCGCGTGTCCGCGCGCCCACCGCCAGCCAGGTGCGGCGGGCAGGGGGCCGGCGAGTGCCAGGGTCCCGGGATGGGCACGGGCACGCGGGGCGCCCACCGGTCCCCCGTCCTCCTTCCCTGCCGCGCGTGCGCGCTCCACCTGGCTACCCGGCCTCCCGCTCCCAGTCCTGGGCCCCGCTGTTGGAGGCTCCTAGGTGACCCGGCCGTGGGATGCGGGGTCCCGGTTCCCTCGCGGGAACTGCAGGTGGCCTTAAGGCGGATCAGCAGCGCCAGCATCTGCACCCGGCTGGGGTCCGGGTGCGCCCCAGCGCACAGGGTCTGGGGGGCCCAGGGTGCGCGGAGGCGGTGCTGACCCCGACTTGGCCCGCGCGACTGCCGGTTCCGGCGCGCGGGAGGCGCTCGCGGCGATGCGGCTGCGGCCTAGTGACAGGCCGGAGGCCGGACCCCGGAAGCCCACCTGTCAGAGTTACCGGCTGGCCGGGTGGGCGAGGGGAACTAGCCAGCCGGACCAAGGCGCTCCTTGGGTGCGCGTTTGCGCAGGGACAGCGGGGTTGCTCCAGGGGGGTGGCCAGGGGTCCTTAGTTGCGCCCTGGGTGCGCGGGCGCAGGCTGGGTGCCAGGCCCGACCGGGTTCTGAGCCTTTGTGTGGGCGTCAGGGAGGACAGGGGTTTGCAGGGAGCCAGATTGGCATCATAGTGTGGATGCATTTCCATTCGTTGAGATGACTTAAAGTCCCAGGTGTGGGGGGGTTGCGCTTTTAAGATGGAGTGTGGGTTTGGAAAGGAAGGTGCCTGCTACCAGGAGGGACAGTCAGGATGGTGGTGGTACTGGGGAAAATGTTGACGTTTTTGTTGCTAACTTCTTTTTTCATTCTTACATTTCTTGTTTTTCCTTTCCTCTTACCAGAAAAATTATTTTTCTTCTCTGGAGGGTGAACATTTATAGCATCGATTTCACGGATCTGGTAACATGGCAAAAGATGTAAGTATATGTGCTTGGTTTTACAGACAGATGTTTGCCTTGCATTACATTCTTTGTAGTTTTTCCACTTTATTTCAGAACGACAAACAACAGTACTGTTTATTTTCAAACTTTCAAAACAAATGAAGTAGGATAAAGGTGAAAAAGCTGAAAGAAATCTAATAGCTTTTATGGAAATGTGTGTGATTTGTTTCTACACCTGGTCATGCAGAATGACCCTGAGCCACCTGCTTTGTGGATAGTGTAGGATGTTAATAAAGCTTTGATGGACAAAGTGCTAAGCACTTGTTTTGGCCACTTTTTTTCGTCAGAAAAATGAAATTTAGGGGTTAATGAAATGTGAAAAATGCTACATAAGCTTATTTTGTATTTGTCATGAAGCAGTAGATTACCGGTATACTGAATAAATTTTTAAACTTGTTCCAAGAAATAGGCTTTTAGGTAGGTCCTAAAATGTAGTCTATTTTATTGGTTACATAGTTCTTACTATACTTTTTAATATTAGTTAAAGACACTGAAACCCCAGTTCTCTCCTTTAGTGTTTCTCTGAATGCATTGTCCTGTAAATATTAGTGAGAAGAAGCCATTTATTTACTTACATGTTAATTGCACAGAGTTGGAAATGTAGCTCATATAAATTGCATCTGCCTGAAGCACAACTAGGGTTAGTAAAAATGTGTCCAGAACAAAATAATAGGCATTATGCCTTTCTAACAGTTCAACAACAGTTTTAATATTCTCTAAAAAGTCTGACTGAACAACTTACGCTGTCATTGACTGTCAGGCATGCACTCATATTTGGCTCCTGTCTGTGCTGGGTTTAATTTGTTGAGAGAGTGTATAAATACACAGTTGTATCCTGTGTGGTGTGTTTTAAGTTTAAGTCATAATCCATATATGATGTTAGGTTGATGTTTATCATCTCTAATTGCATTTGCTGATGGCTATGTCCTGTACTCGGCATGTACACCCCAGAGGCAATACAGGTAGCATGTGCTCAGTACCAAATCATGAGGTATTTTTAAGAGGGTGCTATTGGACCCCAGTACCTCTGTTAGAGTGCAGCTTTGGGGTTTGCACATTTCAGGAACTGAATTTACTTGCCATTCTTTATTAACCAGCAGGAGGAGAGGGAGTGACTCCTTGTTTAAGAGGTTCTGTTTGATTCCTTGTTGGCCTTTGGAGGATAGAAAGACAGATAGTTGAGGCCACAGCATCTAGTTGCAGGGAGGAGGACTTGTAAACAACCTTTCCTGACATTCGCTTCTGGAGAAGCAGCCCTTGCAAAGTGCAGGGCAGCTGAGGGCTGGGAGGCTCCCCTGGAGCTGATGATGTTGGGTCATGGGCACTATGATGATAATGGGGTAGTGGAGGCAGAGAAACAACATAAAGAGAGGTAAAGTGGTCTTCCCTGTCTTGAGAGCTGGGTGATGTCACGAGTAGATGGAGCCAAGTTTCACCATGATGGTGGATTGGGCTGGAAATGGAGATTGTGGCCAAGTAAAGGCATTAACTTTTTTTTTTAAAGACTTATTTTTATTGTTTATTTATTTTTGACAGAGAGAGAGAGAGAGAGAGAGAGATAGAGATAGAGAGATACAGAGACAGAGAGAAGGGGGAGGGCCCAGAACAGTCTCCATAGTTTCATATCATTGGTTTTTCCACAAGGTTTCATTCCACAGGTGGGTGCGGGGCTGCACAGGGCAGGAACTGGGCCGGGGTCTTCACCCCAGTGAGAACCGAACTGGGGGCACTTCCCAGTTCAGCATATGAGTCCACACGGGCCGGGGCCGGGATTCGATCCTTGGTCCCCAGGGCTGTAAAGTGAGCGTTTAACCCACTGAGCCATTCTGGCTTCCTGCATTTTACTTTCCTTTGGCCTTTTCTCTAGTTACCTTATTTTTTTAAGTGGGGGAGTAGCATTTGAGTTTGGAAAGATGACTTTGACAGTCAGTGTTGGAGGGGAAAGCAGTAGTAGTTAAATTTAAGCAGTGGTGCTTCAGGTTTTCTTAGGTGTTAAGACATCGATGTCCAACCTTTTGGCTTCCCTGGGTCACATTGGAAGAATTGTCTTGGGCCACACATAAAACACACTAACACTAATAACAGCTGATGAGCCAAAAAAAAAAATGTTGCAAAAAATCTCATAGTGCTTTAAGAATTTCTGTTGGGCCTCATTCAAAGCCGTCGTGGGCCGCAGGCTGGACATGCCTGGTGTAAGATCAAAGCTCATAAGCACAAGTGGGAGCCAGGCCTCTGGGGTAAGAGGGAGGTGGTCTGGGGCTCCAGGGGAGACTGTTGGAGCACATGGAGACTGCAGGGGGCTGGAGTTAGGTTTGGGGCGTTACAGTGGAGGATGAACTTAGGGGACAAATGAGGAGTTAGCCTGGCAGTTTTCAGTGAGGAGAATGAGGGAAAATGGCGTGGCAGCGTCCTACCTGCAGCGGAGGTCCAGGGAGACCCGCAGGTTTTAGGGGTATAGGCAAGGAAATGATTGGACAGGAGCGAGCTCATTGACTGGGGGTGAAGGGGATGTGGTTGTGGATGGGTTTTAAAGGTCAGGAGGCACCCCTTGAGGGAGATGGAAGGTGGATGGACTGGGCTGTCTTCATAACAAGTAAGCTGGACCACACCAGTGGTTTTGGTCTAAGGGGTCTGATGTTGTCTTCTCTTCCGGAAACACTTGGAGTTTTTCACCCATACTGTTGTAGATACATCTCAGATGTGAATTCCACACGAGCCAGGTCCGCTGGTTCCTGTATGCATTTCATCTGCTTCATGTCTTGGTATGTGGGATCAACATGGAAATGCCTGAAATAATGATAACCTGTGCTCCTTTTGTTCATGCATCCATTGTTTGCTGTTTTTGAGCACCTCAGCCCAATGGTGAGCTCCTCATGAAGTTTGCTGTCCATGGAAGATGGCTGTTGTTGGCTGGGGGTTGGGGACCTCTTTAGAGGGTGAGAAAGAGACCAAGGTGGGTGTGTGGAGACTGGGGAAGTGTGGGACTGGAGCCCCTGTGTGTGTGCTCTGGCATAACCTATGTCTTCTCTTTCTAGAATGCAAACATTTGTGTATTTTTAAAAAGATGTCTAGACAAAACACTAATTCCTTTGTTTAACTCCCGCTCCCCCCATACACCATTTTCCAGCAATATATGAAAATAAGCCTGATTCCTTAGTGATTAGAAGTTAACATTTCATTTTAAAAGTGTGTCTCTAGCTGGTAGTTTGCTAGGGTGTACATTTAAAATGGTAGGAATGAGTGGGCTGCCGTGAGATGCCCTCAGGGTAAGGTGAGTCCCTGTCTTCCTGCTTCTCTGGTTTTACTCTGATCAGACAGAGAAGGGAGATGGCACCTGAGGAGGGGTGGTGAGAGGGTGGGAGCTCAGGCTGCTCATGGACCCAAGACACCCACTCTTGCTTGTTTTGGTGAAGCCGGTGGCCTGGGAATGAATGATGGGAGTGGGCCACAGGTGATTAGAGTCTTTCTTGTCTTCAACATTCTTTTATTTGAATTACGTTGGTGTATTCTTAAGTTGAACTATTCAAATGGTAGAAGTTCAAATTCACAATTCATACATGGCATGGAGGGGGGAAGCAAAGAAGGAAACATGCAGAGTCAGAGTGGAAGTTATAAAGGCCCCAAGTGCGAACATTCCCAAAAGTGACCACTAGCAGCAATTCTGGGGGTTACTTCTAGAAATTTAATGTATGAGAATTATTGACTGCCATTGTTACTTGGGTCAAGATTTAACCTTGTGGGGACTGGCTTACACAGTGACAGTGGCCCCCTCCCCAGGTCCTGCAAAGGCCTATGATGCCACCCTTCCTTGGATTTCCCGACACTCCTGGGGGTCAGTGCAACCTGAAAGAGAACTACCGATTCAGTCATTAAACTGCCCTCAAATGGACCTGGTGGCCCTCGTGTCTGTGTTGGGACTCACTGGACACATTCAGGCTGTCCCTTTGTACTTACCTCCAAAGCTCAGGGACCATCCTTAGATGTGCATCTTGGAATGTTTTTCTACAGTTTCTGTAGAAACAGTCTAGGCAGGTCAGAGGACATGGTAACATGTATTTCAGTTGCTGCCCTGGAATTGCGTGGATCTGCTCCCATAGCTGTGGACCTGTTCCCTCTATCAGGGGTCTTGTCATCCTTACAAGTGAAAAATGTACTTTATTGTTTATTAATTTATAAAACTAGGTATCTGAATTTTTATTTTGTTCCAACCATGGGTCTCATGAACAGAGGTCACGATTGGGAAGGTTTGTCTTGCTGAGAATACAATCACTTTAGCACTGAGAAGCGTTCCTAAGGTAAAAGTAAACTTTAAAAGAGTTGCAAAACGTTATTATTAGCTACATACTCATCGTATTCAAGATTGCAATTGTGTGAAGTAGAAAGTGGAAGGCATCTGACTGTGTACATATGTGTGCGTGCATGCATGATCTTGCCTGGGTTGGGCTGCCTTCCTCTCCCATCATCTCTTTCCAATCTGTAGCCCCGTGAGGCTTTTGGTGCTAGTAGCATTTGGAAAACTGTGGTTATAAGAGAAAGGACCTGCATAGTGGCCATAATTTTTTAGAGCTGGAGCTGGAAGGGGCAGTGGGTAAAGGAGTGTGGATGTCCCACAGAGGTTCAAGTACTTTCTCAAGATCACAGGCAGAGTCTGTTTCCAGCTCCCAATCTCAGAGTTCTTCAAGGCCCTAGGAAGCATAAGGAGCAGCATAGCATTGCCTCCATCCCCACTGGGAAGATCATGTTCTTGTCCTTGTCCAGTATTGTGAAGGTTTGTAAAGAACAGGGAGGTAGATAGTTGATTTGTACAAGGTGCTTTTGTGGGGCAGTGTTGAATCATAGGTTAGCAGACTGGTGGGCATTCCCAGGCTCCTCTCCACACTTTTGTGTGAGAGCAGAGGCAAGACTGCCTGGTACAGCCAGTGAGAGCCGGCAGACAGACACGAGGCCACCGGCCCAAGAAGTTGGCAGAGGACTTCCTTGGGGAGGAAGATGCCTTGAATCCCAACATGATCTCAGGCTGGGGCAGTGCTGGGACAGCTCCTGGAAGAGTGGGTGGCTGTGCAAGTTCCTATTCACAGTTCCTAGGGCTCAGTTTTGGAAGCTGCTCTGTGAGTTCATTAGTGTTTTGTGAGTTTATAGAAAAATTTTTAACAATACTACTGAGAGCTGGAGAACAAAGGAAAATACATTCTATCTACGCTTTTGAGGGATGCTATAATGAGGCCTGGTTTAATACCAAGAGGAGACTAATGAGCTTATCTAAAAATACATGTCTCGAGTATCATTTTACAGACCTAGACCTCAATGATGAAATTCAGAGCTGAGGAAATAAACATGGTATAGCAATAACCTGTTTCCTCTAGTCTTTGATGAAATGGGTTCTGGGAACAGACACTAATTCTGTCATTTAGTACAGAGTACAGCCTTTTCTTTTGCCTGCCCTCATAAAGAAACAACTTCACATTCAAGATTAAGAGGGTAGAAAATTTAAACCACTCAGGTTTAAATAAAGAGGAAATCTTCGGTCTGCTTGTTTTTACAACAGGCTTTTTGTATTTCAGAATTAATTTTTTTCTACTCTAAATTGGAGAAACTCTGAGATGGTATTAAAAAGCAGAAAATTACAGCTTAATTAAAAGTATTTCCCTAAAACATCTTGCTTTAAAAGAGGTATTATATGAACACCTGGTACAAAATTCAAAAGATAAAAGGGATATCTTTTTCCCACATATAATCAGCTCTTTTTTAGCTCTGTGCTTTTGGTGTGTAAAAAAATTATCTTTCAAGTTCATTGTGAAACAATTAGGAAATTCGCCTGTGGTGCGATTGATGCACAGCCTGACATGCAGTGTTACTTTTAGATGAAGTTTTCTTCACATAATCACTTTTTCAAAGAGCTCTTTTCTCTTGGTATTTATTTTTCATTGAAGGGCAGTCAGAAATGCTCATTTATAATTGATACCTGGCTTCTCTTGCCTGCAGTTTCATACTATTTTAGGAGGGACTGGATTTCTTAGGGAAGAGCAAGCAAGGCTGGGTCAGAGATGGCGCACTTGTCATGAGTTTGAGACCTCCGGGATGTATGTCATTGGGTGTCAGCATTGGCTGAATGGAGGCGAAACTCACCCCCACGTGCCTTCTATAATAACTCAAATGATTATCATTTTTAGGGTATCGACCATAAATAGTGCGGATACTGTGTCTATAAGACATTGGTCCTGAAGAGGTATCAGCTGTCAGTAAATATTTGCTGACTGCTTGCAACTCCTGCAGACCTGACTCTGTAAGGTTTTGTATGTATTTGGAGGCCGACTGTGGCTTTTCAGTTGTTGCATAGTTCAGGGGTGCTATTTATATGCATTACATATAATTTGGAAACTTCAGAATGAAAAGTTTAGTTTATCTCTTTCTAGTAGAGTCTATTGTTTGAACTTAGGACCCAGTTTACCAAAATCCTGTTTTTACATGATCTAGTTTTAAAGGGAGTTCTGGTTTGAGGGAGTAAAACCACTGTGCTTCATCAAATGCTAAAGTGCAGTTACTTTTAACACACATGCTTGAACTGTACACCATGGCGTTTCCTTAAATGAAGTTTGTCCAACCTGTGAACCCCATGTGGCCCAGGGTGACTTTGGAGGTGGCCCAACACAGATTCGTAAACTTTCTTTAAACATTATTAGATTTTTTTGCAATTTTTTTTTTTATTTTATATTTTTTTATATTTTTATTTATTTATTTTTGACAGAGAGAGGAGAGAGAGAAAGATACAGAGAGAGAACTGAACTGGGGGAGCTCCCAGTTCAGCATATGGTTCCGCACGGGCCGGGGCCGGGATTCGATCCCCGGTCCCCGGCGCTGCAAAGTGAGCGCTTAACCCACTGAGCTATCCCGGCTTCCCCCGATTTTTTTTTTTAAGCTCATTTAGTGTTAGTGTATTTTTTTTTTCAAAGATTTATTTTATTGTTTTTGACAGAGAGAGAGAGAGAAGGGGGAGGGCCCAGAGCAGTTTCCATAGTTGTACGTCATCAGCCTTGGGCATACCCTGTTTCCCCGAAAATAAGACAGTGTCTTATATTAATTTTTGCTCCCAAAGATGCACTAAGTCTTATTTTCAGGGGAGGTCTTATTTTTCCATAAAGAAGAATACGGTACACATTTATTGTTGAACAAAAAAAAAGGAAATTTATTACCTGTATACGGTACGGTAGTAGTTGTCATCGCAAACCAGCATAACCTTGCACTTCCTGTCTGCTCCAGCTGCGCTGTGGCCAACAGTGAGCTGCGTGGCGGCGCCCGCCACTACAGTTCAGAGTCCAGAGTTATGGTAGCTTCGGGGGGCCTTATTATCGGGGAGGTCTTATTTTCGGGGGATGCCTTATATTTCAGCGAGAGGCAAAACTGTAAGTAGGTCTTATTTTCGGGGGATGTCTTACTTTCAGGGAAACATGGTAGTTTCATTCCGCACAGGTGGGCGGGGGCCTTCTGCATGGGAAGCTCGCCCAGCAAGAAGCAAACTGGGACCACAGCCCAGTTCAACATATGGGTCCGCACGGGCAGGAGCTGGGATTTGATCCTTGGACCCTGGGGCTGCTAAGTGAGTGTTTAACCTGCTGAGCTATCCCAGCTTCCTCAGTGTTAGTGTATTTTATATTTGGCCCTAGACAGTTCTTTCAAGTGTGACCCACACAGGTGGGTGAGGGTCCACGCAGGGCAGGAACTGGGTGGGGGCCTCCGCATGGGAAGCTCACTCCAGCAAGAACTGAACTAGGGGCCACTCCCCAGTTCAGCATATAAGTCCACATGGGCCGGGGCTGAGATTCGATCCTCGAACCTCGGGACTGCAAAGCAAGCGCTTAACGCACTGAGCCATCCCGGCATCCTCTAAAAAACTTTTAGAGATGAACACAGCTGAGTGTTAGATGGCATGTTGCTGAAATTTCTGGAGCACAGATGTGCAGGTTATTTGCAAGAGTCCTGAACACCATCAGCTCTTATAGGAAAGTAGAGACAACTCCCCTATTCCGTTCTGGATGTGCCTAAAGTTTCCAGTCCCCAGTGTTGGGGATTCCAGTGGTTTCCAGTTAAACTTCTCAAATTTGCACAAATCCATGATGATATCCCAGGATAAATTCTTGGGAGGTGTAATTCTGCGTGGGCGAGTCTGTGTGTGTGTGCCTGGATATACATGGGTGTTCCTGCATGTATGTGGGCGTGGGAGGACATGTATGAATGTGCAGCACATACATACACTATGTCTTTGAGACGTTATCAGATTACTTTCCAAAATGATTGTGCCAGTTTATACTTATTTCCATCAGTTGTAGGAGAGAGCCCATCTTAACATTCTCTTTTCAACATTGAGTTCAACAATGGTAACTTCAAAACTCAAAACATTCTTCATTTGATAGGTGAAATTTTAAATGACATCTTGTGTTAGTTTGCATTTTTTGACTTAAACGTTAAATGTTTTTTTTCTTTTAAAACATTGTTTCATTGTGAATTAATTAAAATATCCTAGACTTATTTTTTTATTCAGGTGTTTATTTCCTGTTGATTTGCATCCACTCTATAAATTAAGGATATTAAGCCTTAGTTCATTTCACAGCAAAAGTTAACATTAGTTTGCTTTCGTCATACAGAAGGGTTATAAATATAAAATCACTTCAATATGAACCTACAGAGAACACACCTTGAATTCATAATTTGAATTTTAAGTACAGATATTTTTTAGGTAGTTTAAATGTTTTTCCTTCACTTGATTGATAATATATATTTATTTTTATTCAGTGTAATCATCAAGACTCTTTGAGGCCCAAGTTCGCAATAGTAGTCTGGTTCTTGTAACTTCTTGGGTAAATGATTACAGCACAGTGTAAGATCTTTATAGCTATTGCATAATATCCTACTTCCTCTGTTTAAAAGTATTAATGACTTGGGTTACCTAATATGGATTTTTATTTTCTGCTCTTTCATTTGCTTTTCAGAAAAATCCGGGTTTGAGTGAAAATCTTATGCACCTGTACTTTTTTCCCCCACCTGTATTGATAGAACCTAAATTTTATTTTTCAGGAAAGAAGGATGAAGAGGGAGATACTGAAAGAGAGTTCAACTTCCAGCTTTGTCTCATGGCTGAGATTGAGGATCAGTTACAAAGCCACACTTAATCTTTGATCTCATGTACTTTTAGATTAATCTAGATATTCTTAGCGGTTATTATTACTTTAGCATTTCTCTTGAAAATTCATTATTCTGTAAATTTAGGTACCTTACTTGAAACGTGCAGCATAAAAGGTAAATGTTTGCCTTCGTATTGTCCAAATAAGTAGCCTGTGAGTTAGCTGGCTGTGGAATACTGCAGTGTTTCATCCTTATATTATGAGGCCCCTCCCCCTAACGCACGCACGCAGGCTCACATGCAGGCAGCTTGGGTAGGAGGTAGGTCACAAAATTAAACAACCTCACGGGGTTTTGTAACTCCAGAGAGCTTTGAAATTCTGTCTGTGGACAGGTGTTGCAGAGCACTGCCAGGCTGCAAGTGGAGACTGCCAGGGGATGCCTTGCTGCCAGATGTCACCCCTTCTTTCCTTAACAAACTGTAGAAGTGGTCCTGTGGGAGTTGCACAACTGCATCTTACCGGGGGTGGAAAAGGTGTGGAGGTGGGTTTCTTTGATGACTGTAGGCCCTGACCTCTTGTGCTAACATGGTATCCCTGTCCTCTCCACCTCATAGGCCTTTGAGTGACATATTGATAGTGTGTGGACTATGGTCAGAAATTCTGCTTAATCTGTATTTTGGAGCCCTCCTTCCCCTGGGAAGGGAAAGGGCTAATGGTGGGGGCATTGTGCTGTCCTCATCACAGCGCATTATGCACTAAGTTGTCTGTCCCTTGCTGTCTGTTGCCCGCCTGGACCCTATGTAGCCTTTGGACACCGGGCCCAGTGGGCTTCAGGAACCTTCCCTGAGAATTGTGGAGGAGTGCTGGTTCTTGTCCAAGGTCCCAGCCTTGGATGACTTTGTTTTTGTTAAAAAGTGTTGGGTTCTTTGTGAAAGGGAAAGAAGTTTTCTGCAATAATTTTTCCAGATTAGTGTATTATTACTTTTTAAATTAGCTAATAAAAATATTAAATGAACAGAAAATGTCTCCACTTCCGGTCGAGTTAGTCTCAGGAGAGGCTGCAGGCCCACTCTCATCCACTCTCTTGAGTGTTGGGGTGTGCCCAAGCACGTGTGAAGCCATTGGACCATTGATTGGGTTCTCCTGGAAACTATTTTTACATCAGGACAGAGGCAGTGATTCCAAGTGGACTTGCACAGTCCCAGCTCTGCCACTTCCTGGCAGTGTGACCTCTGGCGGAATCTTCTCTGGGGCTTGGTGACTCATCTATAAAATGAGGTAACAAGCGTCCCTTCCTCTCAGGGAAGCACATATTAAAGGACCACACGCATCACTCACTCGGCCTGACCCTGGCAACACTTGGATCCGATTTCTAAAGAGTATAAAATATAAGGCTTTGAAAAAATTTGGAGTTCTTCACAGGCCTGGGCCTCTGAAATACACTTCTTGGCTATGAGTGATTGGTCTAATCAGAGCTCTGGGGATAGACCCTACTCTAAGTGTGATCAGGGGATCAGCTCCTTGTTAGGGCCTGAGCTCAGGGGTGAAGTAGGCAGGCCAGCAGAGATGGAATTCAGCGAGCCACAGGCTGCGAAAAATGGGGTGTAAGGGGAACCACAGGCCACTAGAAGTGGGGCATGGGGGGCCACTGGACATGGTGCAGGGGGCCACAGGCCTCTAGAGGAGGTGCAGGGTAGCCACAAGCAGCTAGAGATGGGATACAGGGGGCCACAGACCAGAAGTGAGGTGGGGTGTCCATAGGCCACAAGAGAGGTTGTGGGAAACGTAAAGGCCACCAAGGGGACGCTGCTTCACCACTGAGCACTTGGGGACTACATGACTTGGCCCTACTCCCTGCCTCCAGTATTTCTGTAGATTGGTCGCTGCTCCTCGTACCTCCAGCTTGCCCTGGCTATAATGTAGAGAAGTCCCACGGGTGGTGGGCAGCAGGGACTTGCCCTAGGACAGGGCCTGCTGGAATGGGGTTGGGTGGATGGAGCTGACACCTAGGGCTTCCCCTTCGGGCGCTGTGGATAGGGCATGGCCAATAGGAGGGTGGACACAGGGCACATAAACAGCACAGGCTTTGGTTAAAGAAGTACTCAGTGCAGCTGTCTCATTGGTTCAGCCTTTGTCATAAAGAACGATATGTGAATGTTCCATTGGGGAGCAACCCCATGTTAAATCAGATTCTAGCCTGCTGTTAAAGAGTCCTCATTAGGTCCAGGTAGCAGTCTTTCCCTCCTCCATGCAGCAGGTGAGAGAACGTAGTATGCACCATACAGAGCTAGCGCAGTACAGGTCTGCCATAAGAATGCCCAAAAGCACTTTTGGGGACATAAGCACTTTTTTTTTCCAGTCATTTTTGCATTTGTGCCTGTTCTAGAATAAATTTGATATTTTTTTCTGGCAGAAGAGTGAGTTAAAGTGATGACTGAAGGACGCAGTCCAATTAGGATTAGAAGAGCAGATGCTGTGGCTCCGTCTGCTGCTCTCTGCTAAGGACTGTAGCTGGGGAGTAAGGTACTGACTCCAGTGAGAAACACGAGCCTCATGTCAGCATGAGCAGGAGGCAGGCAGCTCCGATGCTGTACGTTTTGGAGTCGGGTGGAGGATGAATAGTTAAATGATTCAGCATTTGACTGACGTTCACATCCAGCTTGGTGGCCAGCAGTTGGATGGAAATGCTCATTTATATTTGACCCTCTGAAGAGGGGCTCTGATGGCAGAGACAGGAGGCAGAAGGAGGTGCTACTGCAGAGAACCAAAGAATGCTAGCATTTTAGAGCTGAAATGACTGGAGATCTCCACATCCAACTAGAGAAAAGTAATGGACGTTAACCTAGACTGTCTGAGTCCCAGCTTTGCTTGTGAAGGAGACCAGCTCTAACGTGTGTGTTAAATGTTGATGTCAGGGCCGTCTGGCACAGAACTCACGTTCTCACTTGAGTTTCAGAAATCCTGGCAATCTCATCCCCCTATTCCTGGCACCACAGACAAATTCCTCCCCCATGCCTGACCCCTCCCTCCCCCAATAGGCCGCACCCATTCCTCTCCCTTTCCTCTGAGTCTGCTGGAATTTACAAATTTAACTCTTACCTCTTCCATTTCCCTTCCCTGTTGGATCTGGGATTTCCCCTTGAGGATAAGGATTTTTTGTGGGGGAAGGATAGGCATTCTTCTGGTCATTTCTAATCTAGACTTCTTTTTGCTCCCCTAATTCTGCCCTGCCTGTGCCTCAGGGCCAGCTCTCTGTGACCTTCCATCCTACTCTGTCCACTCTGTGGCCGTGGGCCTCTGCTCCATCGGCTCTTGCTGCTTTTAGTTCCTTTTCCATGAATGCCATGTGGGGTCCTGACCCCAGATTTCCAGCTTTTAGCTCCATCTCTCCCTCATTGTTCCTAGGTCTTGTTATCCTTGGGATCTGTATGCTTTGTTTAGAAAATGACAATAGTTTTATGCTTTATCCAATTACAAAAATACAGTAAGTCCTCAGTGTTGTTGATAGATCCTACAACTTTAAGTGAAATGGCATATCATGAAATCAATTTTACCATGGGCTAATCGATATAAACAGGGTTTAAGTTTTTAATACCATCTTACCAATGTTATAACAAAAGAACATTGAAATGACATTCGAAGACCTGTTGTGTAGGGTTTATTTAAAAATTCAAATGGTATCAGAAAGTTAACAGTCATCTGAAATCATAGTCCAGGGTGACTATTACATTTTGCTGATTATTTTGGGGGTTTATTACTTAGATGTATGTGTTCAAATGTACACTTATATTATACAACTTTACATAAATGAACTCATACATTATGTCCCCTGCTGTTTTACTCCACAGTTTGTCTTAGACTTTTTCATGGTGGTAAATGTAAACATAGATAATGACTTACGGAACATTTCAAATGTACACAAGAGAGATTGTGATGGTGACTGACCCTCTGCACCCTGTCATCATCCTGAGTACTCTCATAGGCGTCTTGTTCATCCACTTCTCTCACAGCTGGTGATTGTGAAGCTGACTACAAATAAGATGTCATTTCATTAAATACTATAGTCTATATCTCTCAAAGATAAGAACTCCTTAAAGTACCCTAAACAATGAACAATATTATCAGTATTGCCAGTCAACTAGAGTTTGGATTTCCCCATTGTCTCAAAATTTGTAAACTTTGTTTGCTGATAACAGGATTTAAGAATGGTATTTCTTTGGATTTGCGCTCATTTATTCTATCTTACTGATGGGCATTTAAGTTGTTTCCAGTAACTTGCCTTTATGTTACAGTGAAACAGAACTGTGATAAATAATGCTTATTGGGTTGGCTCTCAGGATGGCATTTTCCAGGCGGTGTTGCTGGTTCAGAGGCATCGATTTTAAGTTTTTTGGTGTCTCCCTTCCTTGTCTTAGGAGTGCTCAGATCTTGTCACATATTTAAATATAGATATATGTATTAATTTATTTTGTATTGTTTTCAGCAGGAGTCTTGATCTGAAGCTCCTGTTTAGCTCTTGACAGATATAGCAAGCAGTCCTAGCTTTACTTTTTCCACTTTATAGTTTTATCCACTTGGAATCATTTTTTATATGATGAACCTTAGTTCTAACTCAGATTATTTTGCATAATGCTCCATAACTCATTGCTTTGTAATAGTACTATGGGGCTCTTTCTGTGGCAAAGACAGAGACCCATGGCAGGTGGCTAGTGCAGGAAGCAGGCCGATATATGAATAGAGAGTGGGAGAGTGAGCTGCACGGTCACCAGCTTCTCTACCAGTCTCCTGTGTCAGTTCTGTAACAGGTTACCCAAAACTCAGTGACCTGGAGCTACAGCATGGATACCCCGCACTTTCTGTGGCTCACATGTCTGGCTTCCGCTGCCGCCCCCCCTCCCCCTCCACCCAGGCCACCACCTGAAGGTGTGTGGTACCCCAAGTCCTGAGGGGGCAGGACTGTGTTGAGGTTCACTTACTTGGCTTTTGGTAGGGTCTGGTCTTTTGAGGGCTCTTGGCTAGGGGTCATCCTCAGTTCCTGGTTATATGGGCCCACAAGGCAGTTCACATCATCAGAGTAAGTGAGCCAGGGAGAAACAGATAGGGAGACATGGGAAGAAAGATCGAGAGAGACAGAGACAGTGAAAGACAAACACACTGGGGGAGGGGGGGAGAGAAGAGAGAGAGGCAGAGACAGAGGGAGATAAGCCAGCAAGATAGAAGTCTTTGTCTCTTGAGTCTAACCTGTGTTTTGCAGATTCAGTCACCAATGAGGCCACACTCAAGGGAGTGGGATGGGCAGAAGTATGAAGTCCTGTAGATGGGAGGCTCACCTTGCTTCCTGGCATTGGGCACTTCCAGGCCTGCAGGCACTTCCATATGCCCACTCTCAGAACCAGCCCCAGGCTGAATCTGTTACAACTGACTGGTTGAGGGCCCTCCAGGGCCAGGCATATGGGTAAGGGGCCATGTTCCTATCCTCTGTGGAGTCTGAGGGAGGGCCACTTGGGAACCACAGGACAGAGAGTGGAGGGCCGGTCTCAGAAGGAGCCCGTGGGCACTGTTACTGGGAGGGCCCCGCTCTCTGCACAGCCTTCACGCCATTCCCGCTGTTTGGAGGGTTGGCCTGCTCCCCAGCCTCTCTGTATCTTTTGATTCTTACCTCATTAAGATCATCCCCAAACTTGTGGTATTGATTAAAGTTGCATTTGTTATGCAGTTTAATTTGTAGTATTAACATTTTCTGCTCAGTAACATGGTATATGCGTCCCTCATGAAGTTAGAGAGTTTTCTTTGTGGCTCTGCATACTTCTTATATTCCTGAGTAGTTTCTATATTTACTGCTATTGTGAAAGGGATTTGATGTTTATCTTTTATACCAGATTATTGCTGATAGGAAGAGCTGTTGATATACTACTAGGTTTTTTGTTTTGGTTTGTTTTGGTTTTTTAAAGATTTATTTTAATAGGTTTTTTTAAAGATTGTATTTTTATTGGTTTTTGTTGTTGTTTTTTATTGTTTTTGACAGAGAGATAGAGAGAGATACAGAGACAGAGAGAGAACTGAACTGGGGGAATTCCCCAGTTCAGCACATGGGTCTGCACGGGCCAGGGCTGGGATTCGATCCTTGGTCCCCAGTGCTGCAAAGTGAGCGCTTAACCCACTGAGCCATCCCGGCTTCCCCTATTTTTATTGTTTTTTGACAGAGAGAAGGAGAGAGATACAGAGATAGAGAGAAGGGGGAGGGCCCAGAACAGTCTCCATAGTTGCACATCATTGGTTTTTCCACATAGTTTCATTCCACATGTGGGAACGGGGCTGCACAGGTCAGGGACTGGGCCGGGGTCTCACCCTGGTGAGAACTGAACTGGGGGCCTCCTGCATGGGAAGCACACCCCAGTTCAGCACATGGATCTGCACGGCTCGGAGTCAGGATTCGATCCTTGGTCCTAAGGGCTGCAAAGCGAGTGCTTAACCCACTGAGCCATCCCAGCTTCCCCTATTTTGTTGTTTTTGACAGAGACAGAAAGAGCGTCAGAGACAGAAGGGGAAGGGCCCAGAGCAGACAGTCTCCATAGTTGTACATTATCAGTTTTTGATATGGTTTCCTTCCACACAGGTGGGTGGGGGGCCTCCCACATGAGAGGTACGCCCCCTCAAGCCAAGGGTTGAACTGGGGGGGCAAGAACCAAACTGGGGGCCTCCCACATGGGAAGCACACCCCAATTCATATGGGTTCACACAGGCCGGGGCCAGGATTCGATCCTCAGTCCCCAGGGCTGCAAAGCGAGCGCTCATCCCGTTGAGCCATTTCCTTCCCCAGTACTAGGTTTTTTAATGATTTTAATGACTGCCAATAGTGATGAATTTTGCTTTTCTTCTTGGCACCTTGTCTGATGGATGCAGTGCCACTGGAGAGCACTGATGTGCTTGGTGTCCTGTGTGGTTCTGGAAGTGCTTCTGCCGTTTCACAGCTACTCAGGATGCTGGTTATTGATGTACATATGTGTAAACTCTTCTTCAGAAAGGAACCCATTATGACAAAAATGTCAGGGGCAGACGCTGACCTTATTAGAAACATTATTGAGGCAGCAAGGTAAACAATAAATGAAGGTTCCTAATATTTACATTTGTGCCATTCTCTCTTACATGATTGTTTTGGATTCTTTTAATGAGCCTGGAGGATGTCATTTGCTGATGTTTTTGTGTACTAAATATCAATAAGTAAGATTTGTTTGTAGTTTTCTTTCTCTGTGGTATCTTTTTCAGGTTTTCATGTCATTATGCCTTTTTTCTTTTTTTTTTTATTGTTTTGACAGAGAAACAGAGAGAGAGACAGAGAGAAGGGGGAGCGCCCAGAGCAGTCTCTATAGTAGACAGCATTAGTTTTCCATATAGTTTCACTCCACAGGTGGGCACAGGACTGCTCAGGGCAGGAACTGGGCTGGGAGCCTCCCGCATAGGCCCCGGCAAGAACTGAACTGGGAGCACACCCCAGTTCAGCATATGAGTCCGCATGGGCCAGGGCCGGGATTCGATCCTTGGTCCCCGGGGCTGCAAAGTGAGCGCTTAACCCGCTGAGCCATCCCAGCTTTCCTAACATTATGCTTTTTTAAAACTTCTTCATCATTTTATTGGCCCCATCTTGTTTTCCTGCTTCTGTCCTTGAATAACACCTGCATTTCAGTTGGCAAACTACCCGACCCACCCACCACCTGTTCTTACAGATGAAGTTTTATTGGAATGCAGTCTTGCCATTTGTTTGATACTTTCTGTGGCTGCTCTGGTGCTGCAGGGGCAGAGCTGAATAGCTGTGGCTGAGACTGATGGCCTTCACACCTAAAATACTGACTGTGCAGCCCTTGGGTTTTGGGATCCTTGCTGCTGTGGTTTTCTTTCTAGGCAAATGCCCTGCTCCTACAGGGCTTATAGTCTAGTGGGGAACTGAGACAATAGAAAATAAATTAGTAACCTGTATAGTAAGGACCTGTAGAGAGGTCCTTACGAGAGGTGGCAGGAAGCATGGGGGCTGCCCCTGGAAGAGGGCAGTGAGCACTGAGGGGACCAAGCGGGGACATTTGGTTCCCTTGGGTTATGGCTGTGTCTGCTAGTCTCTCACCAGCAGCTGACCACCCTGTCCCTTCTCACTGGGACTGTTCCCTTGTAAGTGAGCAGCTCAGACTGCCTTTCTTCACCTCCCCTTCCTGAGCGGTGCGCCCCTGCTGGGATTGAGGCTTCATTCCTGGCAGCATTCTTCAGGGGTGCAGGCGGTTGGGCGGTCCCCGGCCCCCAGGGTGGTGGGGTCTTTGTCTTCCTGAGGAGTTTGCACTTTATCCTGCGAGCTGTGAGAGGGAATTATGGTCAAGTGAATTTTAAAAAGAGGAAGGACCCGTTGGGAAGGAGACTAGTGAGGTGATTCAGAGTATGGGGGAGACGTTGGTGGGGGCCTGGCCATGTGGGTTAGGTCAGTCCTCTTGGGGCCACTTGTGAAGCGGTACGGTTGTAGCACCTTTCTCAAGGCTGTCATGGAGTAAATCGGTTTGCATTTCTAAAGTTCAACTTTTTCTAGCAGCATTTTGTGTTTTGGGAGCATGTGTTTTACTGTTATTGCTACTATTAATGAGATAGTTTTAGCTAATATAAGCATAATCAACTTTTATTTTCATTAAATGTGATCACAAAAGGTAGAATAGTTCTAAGAAAAATTTAAGGTTAGTTATGGTAAATGAGTGTCTTTGTTATTGGTTCATATATTGATATATTTAGCTGTTTTCTTACAAGAAGCTAGGTTTGCACCTTAGCTATAAAGATTTTGTAGGAAAACAATCCATTGCACTGGTCTTAAAATTAATTGCAATTTCAGTAATGCCTTACAAAAAATAAAAAACAACCTGCATTTTGATGCTTCTGGGCTACAAAGCTGTAAGGAAGAAGAAAACCCGGGGTGTAACCATGATATTTTTTCCAAGTCAGTATTTGTGGTCGTGTGAACGTGTCAAAATGACTTTCTGTTGGAAAATCCTATGGAGGCTGTGTGCTGATACCGGTAATTGTGTTCTCGATGATGGTGTGTTGCATGGCCTTGGACTGGCCTACTGTCTGAAGAACTAGTGGAGATGAAGCAAGGTGGGATCCTCGTTCACCCCCAGCATGCTTAACAGCCCTGGAGTCCTCCGGTCCTGAGAGGAGAAACAGCATGGTCAGAGTGTGGTCCAGTTGTGCTGGCCCCTCCCAAGGACAGCAGACATTGGTTTGCAGCAGAGCAGTTTGCATGTCATGTGGTAATTCTTGTATGGGCTGTGAGGGAGATGGGGCTGAAACTGTTGTCCCTGTTCTGTAGGTGTCAGTGATGGAGGCTGAGAATCCAAACTCTCCCAGGGTATGCTGCAGGAGAGCCTTGGGAATAAAGCAGAGCAGATGTAGGGAGACAGTGGTCCTCTCTATGGGTGACAGGTACCTTAGTGGGGTGCCTAATAGGTGACCACACATAAATCAAATCAACAGTAGCGAGAGTTATTGTTTTTGTTTTTTTCAGGAAAAATGACAGTATTTCCTACCATAGTTGGTTCTTGCTGTACTTCATCACTGTCAACCAGTGAGGTCTTTATCAGTTGTCCTTTGGGACTCACGCTCCACAAAGGGGGCTGTATTTCAGAAAAGCACCATTATGAGAAGGCTGAGGCTGTGATTCTGGGGTTGGAGGGTGGGTTACGAGTGATGTTGCTGATGACCTTTCCTTATGTACATGAATTAGTTTGGGTGGTTTTGAGACAGACTAGCTTCTCTCCTGAAGTCCACATTGTCATAAGTGGTTCTAGTGTAGTATTGTTAAGAGGCTGAGGTGAGGATTTGCCCAGTCATGCTGGTGCCACCGCAGTCTCCTTTGCACGAGCCACCGTGCACAAGGGGTGTGGCCCTGGGGAGCTGTGCACTGTGGACTGGGTGGAGAAAGCAGTGCCTGAGGATGCTGCTCTCACACATAGCCTGGAGCAGGCAGACTGTGTCTCTAGTCTGGGTTGATCTTCGAGCCTACAAATGATAATCTGTCCTCTTCATAGAGGCAGAATTCAAAGGCATGTATTGAGGTGGGGCTTGGATGCTTAGATTCAGGTTTGATTTGGGAAAATCTGTCATGCTATATCTCTGGGAGGAGGAACTGGTTTAAATTAGTTCTTATGTAGAAGTTAGTTGACTTTGAGTCTGTCTTGCTGTGGTTGTTTTCGCTATAAGATCTTTAACTGCTCAGTTGCCAATAATGATTCTGCTTTGCTGTAGCAACCTTCCTTCTGTTTGGCTGACCAGAGGCCATTGTAGCTCACTTATTCCCAAGGTTCTTGCTTCTTCTTGAAAGAATTTGTAAAATGTTGTTTATCTAAGATCAGGAAACCTAGATAAATTATTTTGGTTGTGACCATTTGTTTTTTACAGTTGCAGTCAGTCATATTACAGCAAGAAATTTAAACCAAAACTTCACGCAGCTGTTAAGGTTCGCTTCAAAAAATACATTCAGTGACTTCCTGGTTAATGAAAAAGAAGCACTTTTTTTTTTTTTTTTTTTTGTTCTGGGGCTCAGACCAACCTGAAGATTCTTCCTTTGTTCTCAGGCTGAATCACCAGTTTGCTTTCAAGGTAGCTGAATGCATTTTCATGTCCCCCAGTGGTATCTCTGCCAACTTCAGACATTACCATGTAAAATATATGTGCTGGTTTAAGAACTAAAAGTGGTATTTAATTAATATCTCAAGGACTAAGCTTTAAAGGCTAAAATAATCAGATGATCGTTTTTATGCTGATTATCACAGCCAAATAAATACCTCGTAGGCTAAGGTGGCCCCGTATGGCTCCCTGCACAGACAACCTATGCATTCCCCTCCATGGCCTTTCTGCAGCTGTTTGCATGATAGTGACCATTTTGTCTTTTTAATGTGTCATTTTACACCACCCTCTGACAAGGATGGTGTGTTAACATCTTCAGCTTTGTCACTCTGTTAGCTGTTGTATTTATTATGACTGTTGTTGCTTTCTGCAGGCCGGTCTAATTGAAGCCAATGGGGAACTAAAGGTCTTCATAGACCAGAACCTTAGTCCTGGGAAAGGTAAGGGCACTTACTTTGGAAACATGACTTTGTTGATATATATGTTAAGTTTTATGTATTTATGGATTAACTCTGATATGTCAAACTATGAAAACCCCACTTTGGGAGCTCCCCTGCCTGGAAGCCCCCAGATGAACTATGATGGAGTAGCATTCAGAACTCAGTTGGACATACCATCTGCATCTACATGTCAGTGGCTGAGTTTATTTTGGGTTGTAAGTCACATCCAATTTGTAGAAATGCAGGAAATGTAGAAAAGTGTAAAGAAGAAAACAGGTCACTTCTATTCCTTTCATTTCACGGCTAGGGGCCAGGGGTATGTGCTCTCCAGGTGTTTTCTTTGTGTCCAGCCATACGGTGGTAGATGGAAACAGACTCCAACTAAGGTCTCACAGTGCAGTGCACACCTCACGTGCTGATGAGAGTCTCTGCGTCAGTAAGCTGTGTGTGTATCTTTAATAGTTCTTTGGGGATCAATATTTCTCTGCATCATTGTAGTTTGGGGAGGATTGATTAAAGCCACCTCTTCCTAGGGGTCCTACAGTTCCCTCCTAAAAGTGACGTGGTGAACATCTGAGAACATGTGTATTTGAGCATGCTGGATACTTCCTCAGATAAAGTTAGAAATGTGGAATTGCTGGATCAAAAAGATATGCACCTTTAAAGTGTTGATGTGTGATGCTTGGCCGATTATAAAGCTGCGTTGGTGTGGGGCTTTCATATCAAGTTTGTGCAAGCCCATTTTCTTGCAGCTTGTTATAATATTGCTGAGAGAAGAACTGTGGGTGAGCCTGCTTTGCCTTAAGGAGACTTTGTAGGACTGGATGAGGTCACTATGCATGTCTCCAGCCTTCATATCTACTTTGTCTGTGTCAACCAGGCTGGGATCTCAGAGGCCTTGCAGTGTTAGGGCTTACATTCTATTTAAGATTTACTTATTTCTGGTTTTTCTAATGATTGTCATACATAAAATTAGCTTTTTACTCTAAACAATGAGACCCTAATAAGTGATCTCTTGATGCCTGCTATAACCTTGGGGGAATCTGAAACTGGTACTGGGTACCCATTTGGTCTTCCTGTCATGTCCCAATCCCTTCACATCCATCCATCACTGGTGAGCACTGGATGGGAGCCCAGCCAACTCCACCCCCCCACCCCCCCCACCATGGAGCCTTGTCCCCATGTGACTGAGCAAGTCTGACATGTGGGCTGGTGGACTCATACCCTGTTCCCTCTGTTGCATTGGGACTTAACCTTCAGATGCCCATGGTGGCTCTACTGCTCTTAAGAGCTTCATGCATGTGGTCACTTGCCAGCCTTCCTTGCCTTTGTCCTGCATCCTGTCCAGGGCTCAGCTGATCTCTTCTCACAACAGCCACTCTCCCCTCTAGACCAGGGCTCCAGGCCTCTGGCCCATGCCTGCTCTCCTGATTTCTCTGGTCCTGGAATGTCATGGGCGGGGCTCTGCTTTTCTCCCACATCTTCCTCTTTGCCTCTTATCCAAGGATGGAGAGCCCACTGAGGGATTCAGTGTTTGCATACTTTTAACCATCAAGTTAAAAAACTTTGTGAATGCTAATTTTGGGCATTCATAGATTATGTGAGTCAAAAATTCACTGTAACCAATTGGATATTTAAAATTTTCAGAAATTTGAGGCATGACATTTTCTAAGTAATGAAACAAATATAGGGAATAATGAAAAAATCCACACACTGCTCCCTTAGAAATGATGGAAGTCTTTTATTCTGGTTTTTATTTTTGAGTTCCTCTATTGTTTGAATACTCCCAAGTAAGCTTACTTATGACCACACATTGGCTGTCTCCTTTTCATTGCTTACAGATCAATATGGTGTTTAAATTCTACTGAATTTAATTGTGAGCCAAGGAGTTGAGTTGGAGGGATTGAAAAATAACAATTGGTTGAGTCTACTAAAATATTTTGGTGTTAGCTCCCTGCATCATTTAAAATGTCCCTCTTGGGGAAGCCGGGATGGCTCAGTGGGTTAAGTGCTCACTTTGCAGCGCCGGGGAC
>PVKE010006177.1:0-55556 GCA_004027555.1 Craseonycteris thonglongyai
ATCCTCGGTCCCCAGGGCTGCAAAGTGAGCGCTTAACCCACTGAGCCATCCCGGCTTCCACTGATCCTTGCTCTTAGACTTCATCAATTTCCTCTTAATTAACTCGAATCCATTGTAACTATTCTCCATCATCAGCCTATATTTGTTCAGGATTGCAAAGATCTCTTGTTTTATAGGAAGAGAATTTTATCTGTGCTACCACAAAATATTCCTCATGTGTGGACCCAACGGATACAGATCTGGGGGAAGCCCAAAACTGTAGATTCAAAAGTAAGTGTCAAAGTGCCCTCTAGTGGTGAAGTCAGCACATTAACCCCCAGAATCCGTTCTTCAGAACCAGGGGGCTACCAGCCAGTGTGGCAAAGACACAGGCCTATTGGAAGCCTGACGATTTGAATTCTATTTTCAGTTTCTTCCAGAAGCCCTGAGGTTCAGACAGGATGTGACACATGAAGATTTAAGTTAATTAAAAGAGGCCTCTGGCATCCCAGACCAGGAAGAAATATTGAGTACCAAGGGGCTGTGTAAAATGAAATCGCTTCCATTGTGTGTTAAGGATATGCGTCTTGGCATTTCTTCCCAGTCTGCTCAGGAAAATTGAATTTTGGTAGCAGTTTTTCAGCCAGGAGTGACATAACTTGATTGTTTAATGATTTATTGCTTTATTACACACTGACCTGGAGGGAGCATCTTCACTAAGCCACTTCTTCAGGTTGGTGACAAATAACGTCTATCTGGAATGACCAAGAAATATTCTCTTCTGATTTCTTTGAGAAACAGAGGGCTTAGTTTTGAGTATTTGAGTTCTTCTGGCAATAGGCAACAAGATTGTACCATTTTCATTAATATCCTGAAAGCCAGTATAAGTGATCTATGGTTAATCAAGACCTTTTAACATAGTAATTGGGTCTTAAATAGAAGCAGGATATTGTTCTGTAAACAACTTTGGCCCGAAAGCCTGGTCATATGGACTACGATTTTGCCTCTGCTACTAACTAGGTGACTTTGAGTAAGTCCGTTAACATCTCAGGGCCTCCATTTCCCCGTTAGTAAATGAAAGAATTGGACTAATAATTTGTTAGTATCTGTTTCAGCTCTAAAATGGTCTCATTTATAAAAATCATTTTTCAGGGTTATCTTTAAAGTAACACGTTTACCGTATTTGTTTTTTAAGATATATTTGATCGAGAGGAGGTGAAGGTTGGAGGGAGGGCCCAGAGCATTCTCCATTGTGGTACATCATTAGTTGTGCTATAAGCTTCATTTCAAACAGGTGGATGTGGGGCCTCACAGGGTGGAAACCAAACCAAGGACCTCCGACATGGGAGGCAAGAGCCTTCCCCACGGAGCCATCCCGGTGGTGACCAGCTGTGTCGCAGTTCAGCCTATGGGTTTGCACGGGCCGGGGCCAGAAAACAAACCCTGGACCTTGTGATTGTGAGGCAAGCGCGCAACTGCCGAGCTATCCTGGCATCCACATGTTTGTTATTGTGTGTGTGTGTTTCCTTGATTAATCCCGGGGTACCCTTTCCTAGCCCCAACCTAAGCAGAAACCAAGATTCAAAGAACCGGCTGAGCTAAGAGGAAGACCAAGATTAGCACGCTGGCCTAGGAGCCTGAATCTAGAGAATCCAGGGGCTGGGGGAAGAGGAGATGAAGTGGTGAGTTACTGAAATGAGGGCAGGGGAGAAGCCCAGGATGGGTAGAGCTAGGAGACATCAAAGAAAAGAGAAGGGGGAAGCCGGGATGACTCAGTGGGTTAAGTGCTCACTTTGCAGCCCTGGGGACCGAGGATCGAATCCTGGCCCCGGCCCGTGCGGACCCACATGCTGAACTGGGGTTTGCCTCCCATGTGGGAGGCCCCCAGTTTGGTTCATGCCCCTGGTTTAGCCCCTGGCTCAAGGGGGTGCCTCCCCTGGGGGAGGCCCCCAGCCCAGTTCTTGCTCAGCATGACCCCTGCCCACGTGTGTGGAATAAAATTATGTCAAAAACTGATGACGTACAACTCTGGAGACTGTTCTGGGCCCTCCCATTCTCTCTGTCTCTCTGTGTCTCTCTATCTCTATCAAAACAATAAAATAAATTTTTTAAAAAAGGAGAGAGAGAGAAGAGCGAAGAACTCCCCAGGTTGCATATCAGGATCCAGAGAGGAAGGGAACTCAAATGGACCAGCCCCCTCAGGCGTGGACCCACTGACTCAGGCCCCACAGACAGCCAGTCCCGGGCACAAGCGTCTCTCCTGAACAGAAGTGGAACATGAAGGACATACTTCTTCCACTGCTCCCCTTGAGTACAGAAGAGCTAAGGACAGCAAGTTGGGCACGTCCCCAAGAGAGGGTTAGCACTCCATTGCCACTGGTCCACCACTGGGCCCAGAGCTCCAGTGCCCTCAGTCATACTAATAGTGGCGATGTGTGCACACCAGTTTTGTCAACCGATCATGTGTGAGAGGAATTTTCTATTTCCTTTTTAAATTGAGAAGTCGTTTTGGCTATATAATTAATTTTCATTCTTGATTACAATAATTATTCCCTAACAACCTAAGGCTTCAACAATCTCTGAGAATGCTTCCAGATGTGAAATATATTTATTCCAAGACTTTGCTAAGCTCATGTTGTATGTAGGGTCTGAAGTTGGCTTAATTGTACCAGAATTTTACTGCATGAAATATTCCACCTAAAACATGGAATTCCTTCTTTTATACAGCAGAATGGTATATAGTCAGAGATACGGCAGATGTCACAAATTAGGTTTAACCTTAATAAATGTACTAAAAGAATACATGAGATCAAATATATATATATATATATACACACACACACACGTATATATACATATATATACGTATATATACATATATATGTATATATATGTATGTATATATATGTATATATATTCTTAAATTTCATTAGCAGTAGAGGAAACAATGAACAAAAAAAAATGGAAGTTTGTTTCATTACTAAAGAGAAAGTGAGTAAATATGCATATTTGTAAATGTTCCATCTCTATTTTCAAGGAGGACTTCTTAGAAATCAGGATTGTCACTTGATGTTGTTTTTAGTTTTAACGAGAGGTTGAAAGAAGGCTGAGAAATCAATAAACCCTCCTGGTTGGATAAGGGGAGCTGTTTCTAGGGCAACAAGGGAGGAAGAAATGCTTCAGATTTGAAGGAGACAGCATTTGACGAATGCAGCGAAAGGGGTGAGAGAAAACAGAGCTAGAGAACTTTGGCTGAACTAAGAATAGGAAACATGTGAGTCAAGTCTTTGCTGCTTTGCTATTTGATGCTCTCAGCTGTCCTCCCGGGACCCCCAGCACCCAATCACCCCCAGCTCCAAGGCCCCTCATACTTCCCTTCTCTCTTCTCTTCAACCAAGTTTTGGCTCAGAAAAGAATCAGAGGCACCCTAGAGATTTTTACTTCTCACAAAGGCTTTGGCATTTTCACATGAGAAAAAGTCTCATGTTAGAGTTTCTCCAAGGATGACAAATATTCCTCCTTAGGGGTCTGGGTGGCAGGAGCCCAAGACAGGGGCACAGTGAGATGTAAATGAAAGTCTACTTTAATCTTGAACATGCATACACATTTTCACACTATTCTTGTTCATTCATCTGAGCTCATATAAAATAATGTGAACAATATATTATTACAGCTACCATTTATTAAATGCTATGTTCTAGGTACAGTGATAAAGACTGTATATACTTATTTAATTCTCTCAGTAAACTCATCTTTGGTTTTTTTTTTTAAGATTTATGTTATTATTTTGACAGAGACAGAGCGACAAAGAGAGAAAGGGGGGTCCCAGAGCAGTCCTCGCTGTTGTATGTCATCAGTTTTCAACATAGCTGCATTCTACACAGGTGGGCGCGGAGCCACCAGGGTGGAACCAGGCTGGGGCCTCCCACCTGGGCCTCCTCCCAAGCCGGGAGCCAAACTGGGAGCCTCCCACATGGCAGATCGCTCCGGCACCTGGGAAGCATGCTGCAGTTCAGCATAGGGGTTTGTATGGGCCGGGGCCAGGACTCGATCCTCAGCCCCCGGGGCTGCAAGGCTAGTGCTCAACCCAATGAGCACTCCTGGCTTCCCCTCAGTAAACTTCCTGAAACATGTATTGTGGTCTCTGCATATCCATATGAGAAAACAGAGGCTCAGAACAGACGTAGAACTTGTCTAGCACCTCACAGCTAACAAGCGGCAAAGCTGAGTTTCAAATCCTGTGTCCGGTCAGCAGAACAACCTTGAAAACTGGGACTCCTCAGTCAGACAAAATCATGAGAGAAGTTCAAAATTCCATTAGTGGGGAAGCCGGATGGCTCAGCGAGTTAAGTGCTCGCTTTGCAGCCCCGGGGACAGAGGATCAAATCTCGGCCCCGGCCTGTGAGGACCCATATGCTGAACTGGGGTGTGCTTCCCATGTGGGAGGTCCCCAGTTCAGTTCTTGCCCCCCAGTTCAGCCCCTGGCTCTAGGGGTCATGCCTCCCAGGCGGGAGGCCCCCAGCCCAGCTCCTGCCCTGCGCGGCCCCCGCCCACCTGTGTGGAACAAAACCATGTTGAAAACTGATGAAAGCTGATGACGTACAACTATGGAGACTGCTCTGGGCCCTCCCCCTTCTCTCTGTCTTTCTCTGTCTCTCTCTGTCTCTGTCAAAATAAATTAATTAATAAATTAATAAAATAAATCTTAAAAAAACAATTCCATTAGTGACCATTTTCATATCTCTAAGAGTCGCATGGTCTTAAGAGGCAGAGAGTTTCTGAAAACATTTCAGGATTCCATCAAGCTCAAAGATGTTTAAAATGGAATGGAAAAGAACATTTAAAGGTCTTAAAAGAAAAATAAGCAAATCAAGGACTCAGTCTGGATGGGAACTGCTGACATCCATGGGTAGACAGATATTCCCATGACATGGGGCACGTGGGCTGTAGAGTTGTCCACATTTATAATAGAGACCTTAACCTAGACCCAGATCAGGAGGGCCTGTGGCAAGAGCTTTCCGCCTTATGGTACGGACCGCTCTACAAGAACTCCATGATTATAACTGCACTCTATGGCTGTAACGGCCCCCTCCCTTCATTTTCTTTTCCCCTCTGTGAAAAGGACTTCCTACTTCTATTTGTGTGTCTTCATGCAAGTGGCTTGCTGTGGCTGCACATATTGAATTGCAATTCTTTCTCCCCCCCAACCCCAAATCCTTTTTGGTGACAGAATACTTCGTCGACTTTTGTTTATGATCGACACAGTCAACACTTCAAGTTCTCATTTCCCTGTTACAGATCATAAATAGAGCTCAATATGTTCCATCCCAGTCACTGACAACAATGCTGACAAGTCTTTGGCCCAAACCGATGGCTGTTTGCAACCTCAGGCAATGCAGCTGAGAAGCTATCCAAAATATTGCATTAGAAAGGAGCTCCTGCTATCATATAGGACCTATAGTTCCTATAAGATCCACGTGGAAAAACAAAAACAACAGCATATTTAGAAGGAATTGTGATGTTCAAGTGTGTTAAAACATATTAAGTGGTGAGGTTTAAACGATGCTAAAGGGGATGTGTAACATGCTTGAGAGTAAGGTGACCAGACGTCCCGCTTTGGGCGGGACAGTCCCGATTTTTAACAATTTGTCCCACGTCCCGCGGCGTTTTAAAAAAGTCCTGATTTTTGGAAAGAATGCATGACAAACTAGGGAACGGCGGGAGATAGACCCAATTTTTAATCAAGAACCCCCTCCCCCCGGTCTATGGTGTCCCGCTTTACCAATGTTAAAATCTGGTCACCTTATTGAGAGTTGCAGTATGAAGAAGAGGCGAGAACGGCCCCTGGAGCAACCAAAGCCAGTCCAACGCTGCATTCCCACACCTAGCACCTACGTCCGAACACTGCCCTCCGATACTGTCGCCAGCATGCCCAAGAGAAAGGCTGAAGGTGATGCTAAAGGAGAGAAAGCCCAGGTGAAGAACCAAGCACAGAGATGATCTGCAAGGTCTTCTGCAAACCCTGCTCCACCAAAGCCAGAGCCCACGCCTAAAAAGGCCTGCAAAGAAGTTAAGAGCAGGCACCAAAGGGGGAAAGAGAAAGCTGAGGCTGGCAAGGATGCGAAGCCCCTGCCACAACTGAGGCTGCCATTGAAAGAAAAACCTTGGCATGGTCTAGAATGCCATTCCTCATTTAAGAAAAAAAATGTGCCCTGCCTGTTAACTGACATTGTCCACTGAGGGAGATTTAGGCCTGAAAAGGTTCTAGCAGAACTCAGATCATCTGGAAAGGAATCCACAGGAAAGGTTTCATGTGAGATTTCTGGGGGGTCACTTAGTAGTTTAACACCTGACATTATGCAGTTATTGTTTTAACTTTGTATTTTATCTTCATATGTTTTGATTAGGTTTCATAGAATTCTTAGTTGGCTTTGGGAATTTTATATTTGTACACCACTACATTGATGGATATTAATCATAATGATATATTAATCCAAATGTCTCTGGAGAAATTGGAGTTCTGCACTAGGTTTGGATATAATTGAAGATGTAGCCTATATAAAAGGTAAAATCTGACATGAGTCAAAGGAGGATTTGAGGTGAAACTTCAAGAACTGAATTTTTGTATATTGTTTTTTTCTATTATAATTATATGGAATTCAATATAACAAGGTATTTTCCCTCAGAACCCTACAGGAAAATTGAAAAATCGACTAGTACTGGGTCAGGATAACACTAATTAGGAGAATCATATTACAAAACTTAGCATAATATGACATATTAGGGGATGCTGGGATTACTCAGCAGTTGAGCGCTTGCCTTGCAATCGTGAGGTCCGGGGTTCGATTCCCGGCCCTGGCCATGCAAACCCATATGCTGAACTGCAGCACGACTGGTAACCGCCAGGATGACTCAGAGGTAAAGGGTTTTGCCTCCCATGCAAGAGACTCTGGGTTCAGTTTCTGCCTCGAGCAGCCCCACATCCACCTGTGTGGAATGAAACTATGTCACAACTAATGATGTGCAACTATGGAGACTGCTCTGGGACCTCCACCCTTCTCTCTCTCTCTCACCTTCTCTTAAAACAATAAAATAAATATTATATTATATTAATCTTAGTAGGGAAATGTTATACTTTGGAAATTAGAGAAGACCCAGTAAGTCAGAAAAGAGAGTAGGTTGATTTTAAATATTTATGAATATTATGAATTTATGAATATTATTTAAAAATATTATGAACTGGTTTTCATGGAATTTACAAAGTAATATTGAATAGATAAAAATGCTGGGTTCTGAAATTACTAGAGAAGTTTTAAAGAGTGGTCAGTTTTGGTTTGTTGAAACAGAACTGCATTATAATGCAAATCTCGTGTTTCTCATTATATGAATTGTAGAGGGAACAAATGGTGATAAAATGTAAACCTGGTGTGCATCTCTAAATGGACTTCTGTCTCTCAGCCAGAGGCTGATTATCTCCAGCAAGAAAAGACTAGGCGCCTACAACCGTGGCCAAAAACCTCCACTTCCTAAAAAATAGACCTGTCAACTGTTGGAATACCAATGCCCTCACATTGAAAGGAACTGAAACAAATGAATGGAACTGTCTATCAGACAAGTAATTTTAGAGCCATCCAAAGTGGGTGGTTATAGATGACTCAGGAACAAAATAATTTGCTTGAACATCTTTTGTGGGATACATTCTAAAGACAAAAGAACTATAGAAAAATTCTTGAACTTCTTAGTCAGTAATTTTATTCTTTGTGTCATATTGTTATTTGAAAGTATTTTCTGGTATTGTTGGGAAAACAAAAAATTATCTTCATAATTTTAGAAATAAAGTTTTTTTTTAGCATCAAAGAAAAGGATGAACAATTCTAAAATTAAAAATGTAAGTGGGTGTGTCTATATATACATATAATTTTATTATTAATAATATTTTTCTCTAGCTCTTTACCAAAATAGTCTATGAAAAAAATCACTCCACATAAAAGTCACTCAACTGTAAAGTTTCTTTTCAACTAAGAGGGGTCTTGGAGAAGTGGTGGATTCCCTGTCTGTGACAGAAATGTACAGACAAGCCTGGAACATCTTGTGTCAGTAAGTAAGAAAATTTTCAGAAATTAATGGAGTCATATGGAAAGGTTTTGCTTGACAAAATTGATACAATTTAAGCTTCAAAAAGAAAATGATTATGCCCCCTGACATACATAAAATTTGTTGCTATGGGGTCCAGAATAATGTGCAAAATGTGAAAACTAGCAGAAATGTTCTAAATTTGTAAAAGTAGATAGATAGAATAAAATACAGTTATTGAGCCTTGTTATTGCTATTATTGACTATTATATTGAAAATATGAATGCTTCAATTAAAAAGAGTTTTCTGACTGAAAGAGAGTATCAGTTGGCCAGAGTCATAAGTTGTAACCTCATGTCACTGAAAATCCCATAAAGTATAAAATTTAATTACATTGGGTTCTGTCATCTCTTTTTTAAGTATGAAAGAATAGAAGGTTTCAGGAGGCGTGGAGGTCTTTAAACTTGATAGAAACCATCAAGTCTAGGTCTCCAAGGTTCCAAGAAAAGTATGTTCATTCCTCTTAAGTTTATCATGGGGTAGGAGCCAGAGCTTCCTGCCTATTCCTCCTGGATTAGAATGAAGAATTACATCATGTGAAAAAATTTAATTCCAGGGACTGGGTAAGTGACCACTTACCCTCCTGTTGTTACAGAATCAAAAAATAATAACAAGAATGTCGAAGTAAGAAATGTCTAAGCTTGTAGAGAATTTTTAT
This sequence comes from Craseonycteris thonglongyai, assembly GCA_004027555.1. Lineage (NCBI taxonomy): Eukaryota > Metazoa > Chordata > Mammalia > Chiroptera > Craseonycteridae > Craseonycteris > Craseonycteris thonglongyai. Next base: position 8,771 of record PVKE010006177.1, read on the forward strand.
GAGTTTATTTGAGCTATATTGATGGCAATTGCTGGGAAGCAAAATCTCAATGGATTGAGAAAAGGCTCCAGAGAATGGCAGCTTTGCAGCTTATTCTCGACATTAGAATCAAAAGGAGGAAGTGTAAAGAGTGTGTCATGAAATCCATTGGTGGTATATTAAGGGTGTGGAAGAAAGCAATGCGGGGAAAAGTCTGGGATTGGATAAAAAGCAAAATGAAGGGACACATACTCTTACATTGGTGGGTTGCAAGTACATAGAGGTAACATTTACAGTACAGAGAGGTGGCATGTGGGCAACAAGATAGTAATGAGGGGCTCTGTGGTCTCGTGCTCTCATGGTCTTTTCTCTGGTGTCTGCAGCCTACAGGGGGAGGAAAAGAAAATGACTGACGTTTCAAAGGTATTTTATCCTAGATGCATAACAACAATGAAGAGCACTCGCTTAAAGTAAAGACTGACCTTCGCTAAGGAAGCTGTGGGCCCGGGACATGACTGCCCTCTCTGATCTGCCCAGTTAGGAATTTGTGATCAGATCGTTCTGTGTGGTTACTGAACTGATCAGGCCTGCCGTGTGGCTCCCCTTGCTATTCCCACCCCTCCAAGCCTATCAGATTTGTTGCATAGCCCCTTTTTGGTAATAAAACCCAGCATGCTACATCGGGGTCCCAGATGAGAATCTAGACAGCCTACAGGTATAAATCTCCCTTAGTAGACAACGTCAGTTAACTGGTAGGGTAACCATCTTCCTTAAATTACTAAGTATTTTTAGACACGGGGTCATGTAGAATTCAATATAGACACGTTTGAGAGAATCAGAACACGAGTGTCCATATATTTGTATTAAGAAAGTGTCTGCATATTTGGTGTTTTTCTTTTATAATAACCTTGTCACTACCCTTTGAAATGTGTATGAGTGCAGTTGATTTAGACATAGGGTTTTAAGGTGAAATCTTCCTAAGTCAATTCCAGTAGTGAAACATTGACGAGAACGTTAGCTTTTACTTTAGTTTACTGGATTTGTAGCAGTGTCTTAGTACTCAAGAAGGTTTTTGTTTGGTAAATCATGTCAAGGGAAAAGTTTAGCTTGATGCAGCTGCTGCAGACATTTCCTCTAAAGAACGATTGTCCTAACCTTGGTACCTTCGTTGTTTCCTCACCCAGCCCCTACCTCCAGGTCACAGAATGGAAACTGCTATAGAAAAGGTTGCCTGAGCCCCAGCAGGCTGTTCCTTCCTTCTGCTCACAAATTCTAGCGACAACCAGATGGGTTGCCACGCCCCTATGTCTTGCTCCCTGTTCAGGACGATGCAAATACTCAGCAGCCTGTTTGGGCAAAGAGGAGACCAGGGGCAGATCAACAAAGTTTGCTTGTGTCTGGCTTTGCCAATCTAGTATCTCCTCATTGTGTTTGCCTTTTTTGTGGCCAGTGACATTTCAGGAAACAGTCCAACTACCATGTACCATACAACTGTGAGACTGTGGTAACTACCCACCCCCACCTGGCAAATGGATTCTGTTAACCTTCTTTAGTCAAAAGGACACTTCCATGTCTTCATTGTAATACCTTTAGTGTCTGGATGGGCCAAGGCTTTCCCCTAAAGGAAAGCAATGCTATTATTACAGTAAAAAATGCTCCAGAAATAGTCTCCTTACTAGAGAATTTCCTTGCTAGGAAATTTCTCTTAACATAGACTCAGCCCAAGGTTCTCATTCTAAGGGACATAGTTTTCAACGTGTCTGTAAACATCAACCGTGTAACTTGAATCACCCTCAGAGCTCTGGCAAGGTAGCAGGCAAAACACGAAGGCCTCATAGCAAAGATTAAGTGAATTGAAGGGGCCTGAGGCCCTTCCAATGATCGGGATGAACAGGAAGCCATGATTCTTCTGACTCAAGGGCTCAGAATACATGCAACGGTCAGGAGATATGCCGTGAGGGTCAAGTTCATCACCCAGCTGTAACTCAAGCACCTGGAGGACACATTGCTGCCATGATCAACGTTCACTTCTCCTCTGAGTTCGGTTAAAGTGTGGGTGTGGGTGCCCCAATGTATTTGCTCCTGCAGGGATATTGATTCTATGTAAAGGAATGTTGGGGAAGGGGGGTGGGGGGAGGGGAATAGCTGCTTTTCACCCAGATAAACTGGTAATTAATCTGTCTTAATGACCTGCCATGGCTGTGTTCACCTCACCACCCTTGGGGACAGAGGCATCTATCTCATCGCAAGGCTGTTGCATGATGCAAAGTGGAGAAACAACAACAATCTACCCCACCCATGGCATCGCCGCCACTAGAAGTAGGGGGGACTAACTGCTCTCCCCATCACTCAGAGGAGGCAGCTTTCATCACCTGGTGGCAGCTTTAGCCTAGAAGATGGAAAAGGGACAATCTGCTCTAACCTTGACGGACTGAGGAAGGTTAAAGTGAACACTGAGAGAACTGCATAGAAATACAGAATTAGTAACTTCAGGACAACCAGCACAACCTGAAAGACCCGTGCACTCACACCGGTTAGGAGCCACCTCATCTTTGTAATTTGCTGCTAGGGGTTGGCGGGAGGTGAGCAATCTGCCTAGGGTGGTGAACATAAAGGGGCACACACTCTCACAGTCCCCCTCCCCTAACTTTCTCCATGTCTACTGCCTTTGAGGGTCTCCGTATTGGTTTAGGGGGGCCATAACACAGTACCACAAACCGGGTGCCTAAAAAACCACACAAACTTACTCTCTCACAGTTCTGGAGGCTGGAAGTCCCAAACCACAGTGTTGTCACGGCTGATTCTTTCTGAGAGCTGTGAGGGAGAATCTACTCCAGGCTTTTCTTTCAGCTTCTGGCAACAACAGGCAATGCTTGGCATTCTTTGGCTTGGAGATGTGTCACTCCAATAGCTACCTCCATCTTCACTTGGCATTCCCCTTCTGTGTTTATGTCTCTTCTTATAAATTCACCAGCCACACTGGATTAGGGTCCACCCTCAGTACCTCATCGTAACCTGCTTGCATCTGCAATGGCCCTATTTCTAAAAAAGGTCACAGTGACAGATCCTGGGGATTAGGACTCAACCTACCTTTGGGGGGACGATTGAAAGCAATTTCCAGGACCAGCCCAAGGTCAAGGGGAAGGAAAACACCAGGGCATGATTATCAAGAGCAGGGAGTTATTTGAGGATGCCTGTGGAAGAGTCTGTCACACCCTCATAAAATACAGGTAGAAATGCTTGCACCTGTATATCCCCTGAAGGGGGATATAAGATGAGGAGACTAAACCCCTTCCTTTTAATCAAAAAGCTCCACAGTCTGAAAATGAAAAGTCCACCTTACAGGGAAATCTATAATGCTTTCCGCTCCAGGAAAATAGCAGATCCTTTTATGTATTGGCAATGTCTTGCTAGACAAATATGGTGACCTCTTGCAAATATGTGTCATTAGCAATCCTTTCAAACAGCCTTTTTGCAATTTGCCACCTTGTGTCTAAAAGTTCCACTTTGTCCCCATCTTCTGAGCCACAGCATGCGTCATCTCTCCTGGCCCTCCTCCTCCTCTGCTGACCACAGGCGGAGCTTGTAAGAACTCTCCTCACCCCAGATAGAGAAGAAAGCCTGGCATTGAAATGATTAAGAAAATGGGGCACCAGCTTCCTCAGCTCCTGGCTGTGGGCATTCTCTTTCTGTAATGCGCTTTTCAGAAATAGCAAAGTTTTAAAATACTGAGTTTGAGGTCCTTTTTCTTCTTGATCGGCCTCTGTAAAAATTTTTTAAAATTTGTTATACTTCAAAATAGAACATAAGATGAGTAAACTGAATGTTCACTCTTAAGAAAAGGTTATAGTTTATAACCTCGACTTTAAGACATGAAATATCAAATTTAAAGATGAAAGCAAATCTCTGAATAGTTTTTCTGTGCCCTAAAACACCTACAAAGGTGTCACAGAGTTTTATATTTATATTTAATATGTATTACTCCCTGTGGACCACTATCCTTAAAGTGACAGTTTGGTAAATTGTTCTACAGCTAACTCATCAGGCATGAGGAAAATGCGGTAATTAGGAAGGATGTATAAATGTGGAAATGTTCTTTTATGTAATGTAAAGCAGACACTGTTCACTGGGAGAGAGTGTGAGGTGCTGGTTAAAACTTGAACTTTACAGTCTGGGATCAGCATTCAAACCTTAACTTGCCGTCTACTCATTAATGAGTGACATTGGATAACTCATTGAAGAGCTTTGTGTTGGTTTTCTGGGGTTACCATACCAAGTACCACAAATCCCTGCTTTGGAACAACAAAAGTTTATTGTCAGCGGGGCCATGCTGTCTCTGAAACCAGTAGAAAAGTCCTTCCTGATTTGTCCTAGCTTCTGGTGACCTGCTGCCAATCTTGGCCAATACTCAGCTCATAGATATACAACTAGCATGCTCTTATCTTCACCAGGCCTTCTCCTTATTTCTGTGTCTTCTTATAAGGACTTTAGTTCTATTGGATTGGGGACCCACCCTGCTCCAGTGTGACCTCATCTTAACTAATTACCAGAACATCTGTAATGATCCTATTCCCAAATAAGGCCATGTTCTGAGGGACTGCAGGTTATGATTTTAACATATGAATTCTTGGGTGACATAATTCAACCCACTGCACTCTCCAAAGGAGACTACTACCTAGCTCAAAGGATTGCACAAGCTGAAATGCACAGGCATACTAGCTAACATAGAGTATATACACCGTAAGTGGTGACTAGTATAGACATAGACCGATATGAAATTATTGTAGCTACAAAAAGTGAAAATTACAAATATAAGAATTAAAAATACGTTTTCCTCTGTGGAGGAATTGTGAAAGATTCCTTTCTTTTAAAAATGTATTTAGGGGGAAAGCTGGGACGGCTCAGCGGGTTGAGCGCTCGCTCCGGCCCAGGCAGGACCCACGTGCTGAACTGGGGAGTTCCCACAGTTTGGTTCTCTAACTGTCTCTGTCTCTGTCTCTGTCTCTATCTGTCAAAAAGTAAAATAGAAATAACTATGCACTGAAGACAAAAAGATAATTTCTCTCTATAAATGTGAAAAGATAAAAAAAAATGTATTTAGTATTATACTTATATTAGCTGTGTTTCCTTTATTGTCATAACTATGAAAATAAGGTGCTCGCTACTAGCATCCCCACATGTCAACATAGAATCAATTAATCAATCAGAAGATTGTCATGTAAAGAAGTAACAGTGGGGATGCTGGGATAGCTTAATGGTTGAGCACTGGCCTCACAATTGCGGGGCCCGAGATTCAATTCCCAACCCCAGTCCATGCAAACCCACATGCTAAACTGCATTGCAGCTGGTAATCACTGGGATGGCTCACCAGTGAAGGTTCACAGTCCCTCTGTGGGAGGACCCTAGTTCGGTTCCTGCCCAGTGCAGTCCCACATCCACCTGTGTGGGATGAAACCATGTTACAGCTAATGATGTACAACTGTGGAGACTGCTCTGGGCCCTCCCCCTTCTCTCTGTCTCTCTGTCTCTGTCAAAAACAATAAAATAAATCTTAAAAAAAAAAGATTTAACTTGAATCTAATGGTGAGGAAACAAGACAAATCCTGAACATGAGACATTGGACAAGTATTGGTTTACACATTTCAAAAGATGTAATGCAAGGAAAGACAACCACAAAGACATAGGGAGTGTTCTAGATTAAGGGAAACCTAAGAAACATGATTAAAAAACCAGTACTTGATTGGGCCCTGAAACCAAAACGAAAAACATAACAAAACAAAAAATAGCTCTAAAAGATATTTTGAGACAATTGATATTTTGAGATATTTTGGGGAAATTTAACACAGACAGTATATTAGATAGATTATTAAATTAATATTTTTTAAGTGTGATAGGGTATTTTGATTATGAAGGAAAGTGATCTTATCCTTGGGACTTGCATGCTGAAGTTCTTAGGAATGAAGTAGCATGTCTGAAATCTATTTTTAAATGGTTATTTATATATGTGTGTATATCTGTGTGTGTGTTTTAGTTTTCCAGGGTTGTCATAACAAAATACCAAAGACTGGGTGGCTTAAACAATAGAAGTTTATTTTCTTAGAGTTCTGGAGGCTTGAAGTCCAAGATCAAGGTATTGGAAGGTTAGTTTCTTTCAAGGCCTCTCTTCTTGGCTGGTAGATGAATGTCTTCTCCCTGTATCTTCACATCATCTTTTCTCTGTGCATGTCTGTGTCCACATTTTCTCTTCTTATAAGGACACCAGTCATATTAGATTAGGATCAACCCTAGTGACCTCATTTTACATTGATTGCCTCTTTAAATACCCTACCTCCCAAATATAGACATACTCTGAGGTATTGGGGTTTAGGGCTTCAACATATGAAGTTTAGGGGTACCCAACTCAGCTCATATTAATATACAAGTATATTAGAGATAAATAAAATACAACAGCAAATGCTAAATCGAGAATCTAAGTGAACTTTATCCAGGTGTTCCCTGAATGATTCTTCAAATTTTCTGTAGGTTTAAAATTTTTCAAAATAAAAATAAAATGAGAATTTTGAAAAGGTCTAAGTTTGCCATAGACACTATTATTCAAGAACTCTCTTTCCTCACTGAGGGAGAATTATCCTTTCCTGCTTTATTGGTGGCAATCTTGAGCACATGTGTCCTATTGATGTAGGTAGCTCTAGATCAGTCCTGCTGACCGAAGAGTCAAGAAACAAAGGAAGTACTGTGATGGTGTAAGTACTGCACGATACCATTTATTTGAAGCTAAACTGCCTGTGGATACCTATGTAGTACGAATACAAACACATGAACTTCCAAACAGTAGTTGCCTCTGACATGGTACAAGAGGAAGGCAAAGAAACGCACACGTGGGTGTTTTAAATTTTACTTCTTAAAAAAAATACAAAATGTTTTCCCTAGAGGTGGTAAAATGCTAAGATCTGTTAAAGCAAAGTAAATAAACACAGGTTTCCACTTCAGTAGGTCAACAATTGTTAAATAGCAACAATTTTATTCAACTTGCTAACACTCTAAATATTTTTCTGCCATGCTGAAATATTTGCAAAGACAAACAAACAACAACCACTAAAAAAAAAAAAAAAGAAGAATGGTAAGATATCAGATGAATTTAAGCAAACAACCTAATTAAATACAACCTAAGTACAATGATTGTGTTCTTGCCCTTTCTAAGCTTTGGGGGCTTCAAGGTCACTGCAGGATGATAAGAAGAACAGAGCTTCAGTAAACAGATGTTTGTCCTGGCCCCATAGATAAGTCAAAAGAAGTTATCTCTCTGATAATCTCTTATGGTCCAAGGCCTATAATTCACATTCTTCTAGGTAGTTAAGTTGCGGGTGGGAGGCACAAGTTTCTCTTGAGCCGGAGGCTAAAGTTGCCTTTAAAGATTTATTTTTATTGTTTTTGACAGAGAGATACAGAGACAGAGACAGAGAGAAGGGGGAGGGCCCAGAACAGTCTCCATAGTTGCACATCATCGGTTTTTCCACATAGTTTCATTCCACAGGTGGGCACAGGGCTGCACAGGGCAGGAACTGGGCCGGGGTCTCACCCCAGTGAGAACCGAACTGGGGGCACTCCCCAGCTCAGCACATGGGTCAGCATGGGCCAGGGCCAGGACTCCATCCTCGGTCCCTGGGGCTGCAAAGTGAGCGCTTAACCCACTGAGCCATCCCAGCTTCCTTAAAGTTGCCTTTAGCTCCAAACAGTCTGCATATTAGAGAGGGACATCTTGAGGTGGTGGGCTCTGGACTCCCACACGACTCAAAGTGTGTTCCCTAGAAACTCAACTTCATCTAGGCCCTTGTTAGAGATGCAAAACCTCTAGCCCCACTCAAGACCTACTGCAGCCAAATCTGTATCTTCACAAGGTCCATAAAGATATTATTATGCACGCTAACAAAATGCAAAACACCACTCTATACCTACTGAGGCATAACGTACATTTCACCAGGTTCCCAGCAATTATTATGTATGGTAAAGCAGTGAACTCACCAATTAGCTGAATGCTCCAAATTTATCAACTTTTATAAGTACTGTATGCAAAACTTGTGTTCTCTTAAGTGTTCCAGAAATTGACATACATTTAATACATTTCACTCTTTACTCACACGTTCAAATCAATTACGCCTGCATACATTTTGGTTTGACATTAGAAGGCTGTTCTGTTAATCCAATCTTACAGATTTTCTCAAATATTACAAATACAGAAAATATCAGACCTGCATTAATTTTTTATCCTCATATTAAATATTATAATTTTGAATGATCTCCAACTTTTTAATATGTAATTTTAATTATTTCTGGGTTTTGAGAAAAGCTTATCTACTAAAAATAAACAATTGCATTATCCCACAGAATTTTAGTTCACTAGTTAATTCTCTTACATATTTAAAGAGGGGATGCTGGGATAGCTCAGCAGGTTGAGTGCTTGCCTTGCAACTGTGAGGTCTGGGGATCAAATCCAGAACCCAGCCTGTGCAAACCCATATGCTGAACTGCGGCACAACTGGTAACCACTGGAATGACAGCGAGGTTTCTCGTCTCCCTTGTGGGAGGTCCCCAGATCAGTCCCCACCTCGTGCGGCCCCACATCCACCTGTGTGGAATGAAATTATTGTCACAACTAAAGATCTACAACTATGGGAACTGCTCTGGGCCCTCCCTCCTTCTCTTTTTCTCTTTCACCTTCTTTCAAACAATAAAATAAACCCTTTTTAAAAAAAATTTAGAAGTACTAATCTCAATCCAGTACATGATCTTTCAGAAAAATCGAGTGAAGAACATTTCCCAACTCATTCTATGAGGACACTATAACCCTGAGAAAGACTTCCTAAGAAAACTACAGACTGATATCCCTCATGAACTTAGATGCAAATGTCCTTAAAAAATATTAGCAAGCTGAATTCATGAATACGGTAAGGGCCAAATAGAAGACCCCCTCAACTCCCCAGTTTAAAATTTTTTCTTAGTCCCTAGTCTCAATAATCTATTTTTAGTGTTGTCCACAGTCCGTAACCTTAAACTATAAAAAGTTTTTAGCCTAGCCCAGTGAATGGCCCCTGCCTCCTGCTTTAGACAATCACCCTGAAATTTTTGATCAGTCACTCTGAAACTTGTGATTTATGATTAACTGTAGTCATTGTGACCCAGCAGTCTGTCCAGACTGTTCAGAGCCAATGGGGCTGAATGGCCCTTCCATTGTATATCAACCTTGTGTTAGTGACTTTGAGGCTTGTTTCTTAGGCCGATGCTTTTAAATCTATTAACCAAATCTATCTCTGCTCATCTATGGCCATTGAGATACAGATGAGACCCCAGCATGGCTACCAGCTCATCCTGGCTGAAGAAGTTAACACGATTTTTCAGGTGATGTTTTGAGACCTGTTCCTCTTAGTCCAGATAGGGTGAGCGTTCCATGAATCCCCGATAGGTAGGGACAGCGGCCACCTTCAGCAGGAAGCAGATACAGAAAAAGAGATCTCCCGCCCCTCAACTTCCCAAAGAGATTTGTGGGGCTCACTCTTCTCAAGAGGAAAATGAGGTAGAATAGGGGAATCTTGGGACCCCTTCCCTGGGACCGGCCTTGCTGGAGTAGTCACCACCCTTTTTCCAGCAATCCCCACCCCCAAGATAGACAACCATAATAAAAAATACAAGGAAAACGAATTAACACAAGGAAGTTATAAGACACAAAAATCCTACTGGTTCAAACTAGTCACTGACGCCTGCACAGTAAGAGTTATAATGACCTTTATTTCACCCAAGCCTCATTATACCATCACTATAATGTCATACATATGCCCGGAAGTTCATTAATTTCGTTATAACAAAGTGACTTTTGAGAACGGCCATGCACAGTTGAAAAGAGATTATATAATAGTCCCCTGTCAATCAACAAATGCCAATCAAAGATCACATGCCCAGAAAGATGCAGCCCCTTCCAAGAAAAGGGAGTAAAAGTCTCCTGGCTCTGACAGTTGGGGACTTTAAGCCATTTTCTCTTGCTTGGGCTGCTCCCACTTCTTGAGAGCATACTCCTGCTCCTTCTACTCTTAATAAACTTTTCTTTCACCTCTGTACTTTGGCATCTTGCTCAATTCTTTGTTTTGGGACGCCAAGAACCTGGACACTTGGTCAAGAAGGGCCCATTATCTGGTAACAAATGCATGAAAGGCTTACCACTAACACCACGTGGGATTTATCTCGCATAATTTTGGAGGTTACCTCCCCATGTAATTTTTGGTACCCCTCTACCCTTGGACAATACAACGTTAACGGGTCAGATTCTCGATATCTCACATGGCTTTGTCTGTCCTGGTTCAGACAGGTGACTTTTATGGTCATTACGAGTGTAATGAGAAGTCCAGCAGGATCATGTAGCAGGTGCAATGGATGTTCCAAGGAGGCTCGGTTGGTGTGGGAGAATCAGGGACTCATGCAAACGCTACAGGAATGTGGTTTGGTGCCTGACAAGAGAGCAGGTATGGCGGGAACAATCCAGAGGGGGAGGGAATGGAAGGTGTAAAGTGATCTGTCTCTATTCTGACAGAAAGGGAGTGAGCAAGAAACCAAAAGGGGAGGCACCATCCCTGGTAAATGAACAAAGTCAACGAAGGAGGTCTTTCATTTAAGACCGTACAGTGACAATGACTATGAAGCCCGGTTCACCCCTGTACTTTACCTTCAGTGGATGCTTTAAAAGGTTAGTTTCTTTTCCCTTTGGGGAGAATAATTTTTAAATAACCACACCATGTAGTACGGTAATTATACTTTCCTTTTTATTTTGTTTTTTAATTAGGAACGCAAGGTCAGAATCAGGTTCCCTCTCACTATTCTGAAAATAAGCAGCACACCTGGCTGGCTCCCAACAATGTGATAAGACTCATAAATGCTTTGTTAGCTGGACTAACTGTGGTTACTTTCATTTTCTCTCTGATAACTTCAGTTCCTTCTGTGAAACTTCAAGAACTTCCTGTGGGGCAAAGCTGATAGAGCAAGGATGATGGGCTAAGACTTTCAGAGGAAGACTCGTTGGGATGTGGATTATTTTATACTGATTATTTTTAAGAAGCAAAAGACTCAGGATAAACCGTGACTTCCCTCCCAACTGCCTAAAAGAATTTAGAGAAAGGACCTGCTCCAGAGAGGGAGGTATCATCACACATAACTACAGTTTAATATGAACTAATGTGTGATAGGGAGGAACGTATTACAGATGACCCAGCAAACATTTATTAAGGAACACTTGCTTTTCCATCTCTATTACGTCCCAAACCCCAACCCAACTTCTCTTTAGCTCAAGTTGGCATATAAACCTTAAACACCCAATTTGTCCTTGGATCCCATTTTATTAGGGAGCCCCTGTATGTACGAGTATTTATGTACTAACATGGGTTATTTACTCCTGTTAACCTGCCTCATGCTAACTTGATTATTAGATCAGCCAGAAGAATTTAGAAGGGTAGAAGGAATATCCCTCCCCACGACCTTTATTGTTTGAAGACACGTGTATTAAATGAATAGTGTGATGTGTCTTTGCAGTCAGCCAAATATGAGCTCATTAAGACCATTTCTAGGCTACAGACAACTGAAAATGGAAGCCTCCTGCCTTTGTGCAGTTAGTAATCTAGTTTTAGGATATAAAGACAATGTATATAATTCAACATGTGACCCCAAATAGATAGCTACCATTTATTGAGCAATGAGCGTGCGTGCATGCACACACACACACACACACACACACACACACACACAATTTAATTCTCACAGAAGCCTGGGAGAGCATAGCAGTCTAAGTTGTTTTTTGTTTGTTTGTTTTTTAATCTTCGCCTCTCTTTTAACCTATTGGAAAACTGATCTTTACAGAAATTAAGTGACTCCCCCAATGTTACCCAGCCAGAGGTGGTAGGATCAGGTTTTGAAGGCGAGAAGTCCCAGGGCAAAAGTAGCTTTAGTTAAGGTTGTAGTGAGTTTTAAGGACTGAAATTTTCTTTCTTTTCTTTTCCTTTTTTTTTCCCCCTGCAATCATGGGCAAGTTGTTTTATGTATATGACCCTTCTTGTCCTTATCTGCAAAATGGGTCCTTCATTGGGTTGTGCCACGAGTGAATGAGAAAGTTACAGGCCAAGCACGTAAGTCCATTCCTAATGTACAACAAAGGTTCCCTGAGGTCAACAAGGGAATTAAAAATAAACTGACATCACCCTCAGAGGGGTTTCAGATCCCTTAAAACCCAGGATTTGTGATAACTACAGACTTTACTGCTTTTATTAAAAACCAACCGACCGACTGATCCACCAAACCCCTGAAATCCAAAGGGGATCCAAAAACGGTTTGAACAATCCCACTGCTGCGAGGTAGATGTCCCTGGATTCTATCCCACCTCCTAGGGGCCTCCTACTCTTGGCATTTGAAGGTCTTAGCGTTTGGCGGGGCACAGTGGGCTTGAAATTAGAGAAAGGAGGAGCAAAAACCTCTGCACGAATGGCCTTTCCCCTTAGGTGAGGCTGTCCCACGCCCGTCTCCTCCCTGCTGGGGACCTGAGTGACAGACAAGACGGTGTGCAGCTCAGCTCCAGCCAATCGGGTGACCGGCGCGAGCAGGGCTGTCAACGGAGGGCTGGGCGAAGCGGGCTGGGGGAGCTTGTTAAGAAATGTCCCACGTGGTGACTTCTTAGCCGCCGGGCTGTCCCCAGCCCGCCGGGTCTCCCCTTCCCCTTTGCACGCCGCCTCCCCCGCTCCCAGGCCCCGGGGCGGGGCGCGGCCCCGGGCAGCAGGAGCGCGGCCTGAAGAGCGCGGCGTGCGCGCCCGCCTCCCGCGAGCCCCGGCCCCGGCCCCGCGCCCGCCGCACCCCGGCGTCCCGCCCCTGCAGGAAGGAGCCGCGGGCCCGCGCACCATGCCCCGCATCGATGCGGACCTCAAGCTGGACTTCAAGGATGTCCTGCTGCGACCCAAACGCAGCAGCCTCAGGAGCCGAGCCGAGGTGGGGATCCTCGTGCGGGGTCGGATAGTTTCCGGGGTGGCCTGGGACCCAGCGGGTTCCCTGCCAGGACAGGAGGTGACCTCAGGCGGCCCAGCACGGGGCCAACATTCTAAATAGGTCCGTTTGGATGGGCCCGGGAAATACACGGTAGACACAGAGCCCAGAGGCGCAAAGGGCGAGTGGCCAATTAATGAGAAGGAACGGGGGTGGGGGGGCGATAACGGGGTGCCTATGGGCAGAGAAGGACACTGTGGGGCCCGATCATCAAAGGAGAGGAGAAACCATGGAAGGGCCTTGTGATTTGGGCCGTGTCTGCTTGTGCACATAACTGTTGCTGGTTTAGTTTCAGGTCCCGCAGTAGCATGGCTTTAAAATGTCTGAGAAACAGGGAAACTCCGGGACAAAAGTTGAGGGTTTGATTTCCGTGTTTCATGGCTTGGCTGAGAGGGAGGCGGGGAACTGGGCTGGTGGGCAGCCTCCTTCCTGGACAGCCGCAGGCCGGCCCAGTCCTGGAGAGAAGCTGAAAGTCCTGGGGCGCAGGCGTGGGGTTGGGGGGCAGACTGGAAGCCTGGCCATGTTTGCTGCTTCTGCCTTGATGTGATCAAAGCTTGAAGAACCTGCAAAGACTGGACTGGAAATAGCTTCGGGTGGGGGCAGGGATGCCCCTGTGGGTACGGAGGAAGGTCATGTCCCAAAGGGTCAACGAGTTGCATAGACAGGCACAGAGGCCCCTGAAATGGGGTGTGCTGCTCAGTATGGCTTTGCCGGGTCGGCTCAAAGCTGGAGAGGAAGGTGGGGAACTGGATGGGGGGTCTGGAGGCCTGGGCCACAGGAGTAAACAGGAGGAGGCTGAGCCAGCACCCTGTTCCTCACACCCCAATCCAAAGGCCATAAATAACCCGGCAGGCTGCACTTTGGTGCCCAGGCTGCTACTACCAGCCAAGGGCTTGTTTGGATTAAGGAGGCCTCCTGCTTTAGCGGCGGCCAGAACCAAGTCACCTGCTTCAGCAGGAGAGTTGGCAGGCTGCAGGCACAGAGGATGGGACAGGTCTGGAACAGGACCTTCACCTGTGACAGGAGAAGGATGAACTCTTTCGGCCTAGCCTCGATGGGATGACTCCGTGCCTATCACACCCGTTCGGGCTCTGAAGAGCAGGGCCGAGCCTTGGAAGAAAAAACGTGTCAAAGGCAGGCCTGGGCCTCCCAAAGTAACAGCTATGCTCAGCAGCTAAGGCCAGTTTAAGAGTAGAAGTGGGCATTTTAATAATTTGGTGGCCTCGGTATTCTTTAAATATATGTTGCCAATTCCCTTAGTAAGAGAAACGTACTCCTAAGGAAAATTATATGTTTAAAACAAGGATAGACTATATGTATTTTCTGAACCAGAAAAGGAAGCATCTTGAGAAGATAAAGCATTCATAATTTATGTAATAGAAGGAATGACTCTTCTCCAGGAAATAGTATGACATCATTTGGTTTCATCATTTGGGCTGATGGAAACTGTTAACGTCCCAGCCTCTGATGGTGCCGTGCAATCGACAGGTACACATTGTAGTGAGAACTCTGTGTCCTTGGGGAAGGCTTTCCTATTTCCACTTTTGTGGGGGTTTACCAGCTCGGTGCCTGGAGACCTGAGTTACGTCGCCCTCCATGACTTTGCAGTTGGTCGCTGTCATGGTTTAGCTTCCGGGGGCCCCAGGGCAGCTGCTTCGCTGACCACCCCTTATAATCTGACTTACTGCTTCAGTGGCTGAGGGATGTAGTTGGCCTGGATCTGGCCATGCTCCTAATCCTCTCTCCGTGTGTTCTCAGTCTACTTGTGGATGCCTGAAATTTTTTTATAAGCTGATAAAATGTTTTCACTGCACAATCAGATAGAAGCTAGATATACGACCCCTGGCCAAGGGCATACCTGAATGCAGATTAGAAGCTGCATAGTACGTCAGTGGTCCCAACCTTTTTGCCACTAGGGACCAGTTTTGTGGAAGACAGTTTTTCCATGCATGAAGGTTTGGGGTACGGGTGGGGGGGGATGGTTTCTGGGTGATTCAAGCACATTACATTTATTGTGCACTTTATTACTATTATTACTACATTGTAATAGATAATGAAATAATTATACAACTTGATGATGGTCTCTGTGCAGTCAAACCTCTCTGCTCCTGCTCATCTGTATTTATAGCCGCTCCCCAACACTAGCATCACCGCCTCAGCTCCACCTCCAATCATCAGGCATCAGGTTCCCAAAAGGAGCGAACAGCCTAGAGGCGTCACATGCGCAGTTCACAATAGGGCTTCACGCTCCTATGAGAATCCAGTGCTGCTGCTGATCTGACAGGAGGCGGAGCTCAGGCGGCAATGGGAATGATGTGGAGCGGCTGTAAATACAGATGAAATTCCTTTTGCTTGCCCATCGCTCATGTGCTGTGAAGCCCCATTTATTTTTTAAATTAATTTATTTATTTTATTGTTTTTGACAGAGAGAGAACTGAACTGGGAGAGCTCCCAGTTCAGCATATGGTTCTGCACGGGCCGGGGCCGGGATTTGATCCTCGGTCCCCGGCGCTACAAAGTGAGCACCTAACCCACTGAGCCATCCCGGCTTCCCCATTTTTTTTAAATTTATTTATTTATTTTATTGTTTTTGACAGAGAGAGAGAGAGAAAGAGGAAGCCCCATTTCTAACAGGCCACAGACCTTTACCAGTCTGTGGCCCGGGGGTTGGGGACACCTGTGGTAAATGACCGGTAAATGACTAACTTTGAGCCGAACCAGAGCACAGATGGAGTGGAGCCAGGAGAGAAAACATACCCTGGAAGAGCATAGTCTGGCTGGGAAGGGAGAGTTTGGACGGTTGACAAGATCAATCGCTACAAGAGTTTTGCTGAGTCAGGCCCGGTGTTGTGTCATCAGGAAATGGAGAGAAAGGCAGAGGGCTCTCCCATTCAGAAGTTCAAGTTCTCCTGCAAGGGCATTGCCACAGGTGTCCTATGAAATGATGTTGAGCTCACTTTCCAGAAGAAAAGGATGCAGTGCAGGTGGTGGTAGCAGAAAGGTCATTGTCTCTCGACTGGCCATTCATTGCCTTTACCCATAAGCCTCTGGCAAACTAAGATAAAGCGCCCCCAGGCTGCCTGGGGGCATCTGGGTAATCTTTGCAGAAGAAGTGACATGTTTGATGATTGAGGCAAGGCCCTACCTTTTGCATGTCCTTGACTCCCTGAGCATTCTTACTCGGGACCCATTCCTGGCTCTGATGTCCCAGCCAAGTCTGTACTCTACTAAGATTATTAGAAAAACACAAAACAAAAACGTCTTAATATAACTCTCACTTTGGAAGTTAGGCATTGAAGAAGATTTGCATCAGAAAATTGGCCACTTGTCCCAGCACAGGGAAGATATGACATGACATGACACATTTTCAGTGTCCTTAAAACTGTAGTATTTTTTTTTTTTTTTTACCTGTGGTTTGGTGAGAAGAGTTCAGGTCCAGCCTGCCTCGGGGATCCTCAGCCAGGGGATGAGAGTGTGGCAGATGGAGAGAGGATCGGGCTGGCAGAAGGGAGGCTTGCGTTGCCCTCCTAGCTCTGTTGTGAATTGTTTTAGTCCCTCTGCCTCTGGCTTGGCTTCCCGGGGCTGCTATAACAAAGTACCACACACTGGGTGGCTTACACAACACATGTTCATGGTTTCCCAGTTCTGGAGGCAGGACTGGTTCCTTCTGAGGGCTGTGATGGATAATCTGTCTCCTGCTTCTGGAGGTTTGCTGGCCATCTATGGTCGTCCTTGGCTTTGTTAGATGCATCGCCCTGATCTCTGCTTTCTTCTTTGCCTGACATTCTCCCTTTCTGTGTGTCTGGGTCCAAATTTCCCCCTTTTAAAAGAACACTGGTCATATTGGAGTGAGTTCACCCTAATGACCTCATGTTACCTTGATCATCTGTAAAGACCCTATTTTCAGATAAGGTCACATTCACAGGAACTGGGGGTGAGGACTTCAGTGCTTTTTGGGGAGACACGCATCCAGCTATAACAGCCCGGCTCTGTAAAATTATAAGCTTTGACTAGACCTGTTGGTCATGTGTGCCTCAGAATCATCTAGGGAGACACTCTAAGATGACACACATTGTCTCCAACACAAAGATTCTGATGCCTTGCCCTGGAGGCAGCTCGTCCTGTGTATTTCGAGAACCATCCTCTCTGATCATTCCCATGTGTACTCGGGGGCTCTGGGCCGCCCACCAGAACCCTTTCCGTTTGTGGAACCCTGAGGCTCTCTGGTGCAGCTGTATGCTTCTCTGAATCCTGAGCATTGATGGCGATGCTTCCAGGGGACAGAGCATGACCAGATGGCTGGGCAGGGGCCCAGCAAGCACTGCCCCACAAAAGGCTGGGGACGAAAACCGTGCTCTTCTTGCTGCTTGGCCAGATGTTAATTTATTCCATACTTTTTTGAGCCACTAGGACGGGGGTGGCGAACCTATGGCACGCGTGCCCAAAGTGGCACGCGGAGCAATTATTTCGGCACACGGAGCTGTGAATACCATTTAAAAAATGATTGTTTATGCTCTTATAGACATAAAAATAATCGATACCTCTATCTCACTCGATGGGTTGGCACGTGAGTCGAGCGAGTATACTCTTATTTCATAAACTTTGGCACTCAATCGCCAAAACGTTCGCCACCCCTGCCCTAGGAGTTCAGAGATGAAAGGCCTTGTCCCTGTGCTTAGACTTACGATCTACAGGTGAACGATCTGTTGAATAAGGGAGTTGCTGTAGTTAGTACTATCCGTGATCTAGGCCAGCGGTGTCCAACCGTTTGGCTTCCCTGGGCCGCACTGGAAGAAGAATTGTCTTGGGCCACACATGAAATACACTCACATTAACAGTAGCCGTTAAGCGAAAAAAAATAAAAAAGAAGTCGTAAAAGATTCTCATAATGTTTTAAGAACTGGTGTTGATCCTCATTTACAGCCATCCTGGGACATGGCTGAGCTAGGAAAACAACCCCCCTGTCCCCGCACCCTCTCAGGGCCTGTGGCCTGGGTCATTCCTGCTAGGTGCTGCCCCAGGTCCTGGGTCCCTGGATTTCTGTGCCTCGTGACTTCAAGCTGATTGCAGGGCCTGTGCGGGCCTCTCCCCAGGTGTGTTTTCCCAGGGGCCATTGTGTACCTCTGACTCAGACAGTGACCAAGTGGTCACTGCAGGTATAGAGGTGTGTGTGGGTGGAGCTGACAGTTCAGACTAGGGTGTCTGCGTTTGTACGTGCAAGGATTCGGGTGGGAAGAGAAGGGGGTGTGGACTTCAGGCCGCCGCTGACTCCTCATGACACCTGGCCATTAGTGAAACTGTGATTAAGGTAGGAGGATAGAACAAAATCTATGTAGCAGCTTATTAGCCTGACTCATAACGTTAAGGTATTTAGAATGTGACAGGTGGCCAGCATTTATTTGTACCTTCTAATGGTGGGCTACAGGGCTGATTTAATGAAGTAGGTGTTTATAGAGCCGCAGAAACATGTCTTTTCGAGGTGGGGTTCCCTATCAAATCAGCTCAGCAGAGTAAGAATGTGGGGTTGCTATTTTTGGTGCCTTGACCAGCTGTGGCTGATTCATTGCCAAGTTTTGTCCCTGGGAGGTTGGAATATTTGAGATATTTATCTCTCTCACTGAACAGCTGGTGTGTGTGTGTATGTCTTGGTTGATAAGGTCAGCTAGATAGTTTTATCATTCTTAGAATTAAGGATTGTGTAAAATCTACCATGTGGAGAAGACTAATAATGAGGATAAGAGTTCATTGTCAAGACTGACCTTTTCCACGAAGAGCTCTGTTTCTGTGCGTGCTGATAAGATTTAGAATGCCAAGAAATGTCCTTTGTGAGCCCAGCGGGGCGCAGAGTGGAGCAGTGACTCCCCGTGCATCCCGGGGGGGGGGGGGGGGGGGGTGTAAGAGTAATTTGAGACCAAGGGAAGTCAAAATGCTACACACAGAAGGGTGCAACAAATAGACCCCTTCAGTTATCTTTCAGAATTGAAATAGAGCTTGCTTCACTCAAGTAGAGCCAAGAATCATAATGAAGAAGTCGAGAAACAGGTGACCTGCCTCGTGTGCTCAGGCCTTGACAGCATCTCATTTCCCCGCGCTGATTGCTATTTAAGGCCTGTGCAGACGTACGTATGACGTTATTTGCGCAGAAAACCTGATGGGCAGGGAGCCCTGTGTGGAGAAGCAAGAGACACGAAAAGGCTAAGAGGCCTGAGATGTCCTATGGCGGGTTTTTTTTGACATGTTGATTGCAAAGTGAAAGTTGTCTCAGATGAAAAAGAATAAAAGAAGGAACTAGGTAAACACAGGTAGGGCATGATGATCGCTGGCGTACTCACAAAGCCGGGATCAATGTAGGTAGGTCCAGCGTACTGCAGGAGCCTAAGATCCTGTGTTTCTCTTGCGGGTTCTCCTTGGGGAAGTCTGCAATTCCAGGATGGCCTGTATTTGTCCCAGTCCTGCCGGGGAAACAGACAGTGCTCAATATTTAAAACAGGGACTTGGGATGCCGGGATATCTCTATGGTTGAGTGCTTGCCTCGCAATCGTGAGGTCCAGGGTTTGACTCTCAGACTGGCCAGTGCAAACCCATATGCTGAATTTTGGTCCAACTGATAACCACTGGAATAGTGCAGTTGCCTCAGGTTCTCGCCTCCCATGCAGGAGGCCACTTGTTGGGTTCCTGCCCTGCACAGCCCCACATGGACCCGTGGAGTGAAACCATGAAACCTCTGTAGACTGCTCTGGCCCCTCCTCCCTTCTCTTCTCTCTCTCTTCTCTCTCCTCTCAACAAAATAAATCTTAAAAAACAAACAAACTAACAGGGATTCAGTACAAGGCATCCTGATGTTGCTAAGATGTCAGATGAGATACTGAGGCACCCAGGGATTGGCAGCAGTGAGAACCCACTTCCAAAGGGGATGCTGGGGTCCAGGGACGGGGATTGCTCTGTGGAACCTGGAATCAAGACCACTCAGGCCATGACAGAGGGGCTCAGGGAGAAGTACCCTGACTATACCATCGTCCCCACTCTGCTCCAGCTTCCTGCCCGGTGGCCCCATTGACTGGAACTAGCCAGAAACCATCCTAGGGAATGGAGCCTTCGGGGGCTGGCCTCCCTGTGATGAGAACTTAGTGGAGGAAGGAGGAAAAATGGATCTGGGAGCATCCAGGCCTGGGATCTGCCCGGGGTTGAAGAAGTAACCTTAACTTGGCTCGCTCTTGACACACGCCTTTTGTGGGGCCCACCTTCGTGGCCTACCTCTCCTGGATTCCTGAGAGCAGAGTTTGTCATAAATGCCCCGATGTTGGAGTGCTGATAGAATCAGAGGGCCTTCTGTCCAGCTGTTTGCAAATCAGAGGCCCAAGTGTTTGTGTGCATTGACATATGGCTGCAGTGCACTTCCCTAGCTCTTTGAAAGATGCCCACAATTACAAAACAGCTGAGAAGGTTGATAGGTTAAGGGATTAATGGCTTGCAGCTCACTGCAGGGTGAATTTGGAATGGAAGATTAGAATTAAAGGACCATGGTTGGCAGGGAAGAGTGGAGTGGATTTTCTCAGAAGGGGAATGGTCCCCACAGTGCTTGGCAGTGGGGAAAGAGAACATGTACGGAATATGGGTACG
Organism: Craseonycteris thonglongyai; assembly: GCA_004027555.1. Lineage (NCBI taxonomy): Eukaryota > Metazoa > Chordata > Mammalia > Chiroptera > Craseonycteridae > Craseonycteris > Craseonycteris thonglongyai. The sequence goes on from PVKE010006177.1 coordinate 29,435, forward strand.
TAGGGCTAGAATAAACCAGGGACCGAAGGTGACAGTGGGTTGGGACAGACTATTAAAGGACAGAGCTTTCGATTCGGAGGCTGGGCTCGCACTGGCATTTGAGGGTGCTAAGGAGCTGGGTTCAGCTTTTTTATCTGGATAACAGCCCATTACTTGGTGTCCTCAGAGACTCTCGTCTTTGGAACAGCTGGCGCGACACTAAGAGACTCCAGGGACCAAGGGACATACACTTCTTTTGTGTTCTTCCCACTCGCTTCAGACTTTAGAACAAACTTGTCCAACCCACGGCCGAGGTTGGCTCTGAATGTGGCCCAACACAAATTCGTAAACTTTCTTAAAACATTATGAGATGTTCTTGAGATTTTTTTTTTTTTTAGCTCATCAGCTATCGTTAGCATTAGTGTATTGTATGTGTTTGCCCAAGACAGTTCTTCTTCTTCCAGTGTGGCCCGGGAAGCCCACGGGTTGGACACCCTGCTCTAGAAATTCTGCAAAACAGTTCTCTTCCCTTGTTGCCAATAGGTGGACCTTGAGCGGACCTTCACATTTCGGAACTCGAAGCAGACCTACTCAGGGATTCCCATCATTGTAGCCAACATGGACACCGTGGGGACATTTGAGATGGCAGTGGTCATGTCACAGGTAGGATGGTAGGCTTTTTCAAACCCCCTGCTGCTTACACTGGAGGGGTTGTTGGGAACCTGTCCTGGACTTCAAACCCAGGGAGGAGGAGAAAAGCGAGACGTGTTGGGTTCTTTGCTGTGGCCAGACGATTGCGTTCTGATTGCTGTGGAAGGCACTTCCTCCCCTGCTTGGCATTCAGTGGGATGGTCTAGATCTGGTGCCATTTCTTCTGTGACAATGTCCATGATAGATTTGGTAATTGGAGATAGTATACAAAAAGAAGTTGACCATGGTGCTGCTTTGCGAAGTTAGTCTAGTGCCCTATTACGGACGGGACAGTGACTTTAAAATGAAGACAAAGCTGCATATACAGTCTGTGCTATAGCATTCATTACCTCATATGTAGAAAACACTTATTGAGGACTATATGCCAAACATTGGATATAATGGATATGTGAGAGAGACCCCCTCCTCCAAAACCCAAAATTTACTTATAAAATAATGTGTATGTATTCTTACATGTGTAAACTTCAGTCACCTTCAAAGTCCTCTTCCTGGGATGCAACACACCTATTGAGATGCTTTGTCCACAGCTCAAAACAGTTTAAAAAAAAAAACCTCATCGACTTTGATGACTTTTCATGCTTCTGCCATTCTTTTAGTTTCAACTCTTCCAATCAGCAAAATGTTTCCCTTTGAGGGCTTTTTATTGATGAAGCAAAAAAAAAAAAGTCGCTTGGGGTGAGATAGGGTGAATAGGGAGGCTGGGGCAAGGGGGTCATGCTGTGTTTGGTCAAAAGCTGCTGAACACTCAGCGTGGTGTGGGCAGGTGCGTTGTCATTCTTGCACATTGTTTATGTAAATCACCCATCATGAAATGGGCAAATGCAGTGAAAGAGTCTCCCCCCCAAAAATTCACTGAAGCTGGAAGCAGCCTCTCACAAGAATGCCAGTTGTTCCACGGATGCAGAGGGGTTCCTAGAACACTCACCTCACGGGGGAAGCCTGGACTGCAAGGGGCCGGCCCTCCAGAAGCTCGTTCCTTTTTTTTGGTGGGGGGTTACCCCCTCACAACCTTACCACAGATCCACCAGATACGTTCCTGTTACAGATTAGGAAACTGAGGCCGAGAGGAGGGGAGGGGTAACCTGACCCTGGGCATGCAGCCAGATAGAGACAGAGCCAAGATTCAAGCCCACACTGACTCCAGCATAAGGGCTTTGCCTCCTACTTTACACTGACAGATCACATACAAGCTCCAGGTGCCATTTTAGCTGGTGACCAGTCCACTTTCCTCCAAACGGAGTAGCTAGTGTCCTGGCTTTGAGAAAAGTAAAGGAAAAGCCTTCTGTGGGCTGGACCTTCACCCCATGTCTCAGGTGCAATGCACTTTATTCATCTCAGATGTGAACAGTTGTGTCTGATGCCCACGTGGTGTGTACGTCTATTTCCACAGATACTCCTGCCAAGTAGAAAAATAAATCCAATTAGTTGAAAGGGCTTCTTGCTGTGGGCAGCAGGTCTCACCTCAGGAGGTGCTGGGAGTCGTTATTAGCCAGTAATAAGAAAGAAGATTTTCAGACAGACGATGAGCTGGAAAAATGGCCAAGGAGGTGGTCTGCCTCTGTGATCAGTTGCATTATCTGTTAGGCCTCACCTCCCCCTCCCCACCTTGAGTTTTGGGCCAGAGGCTAATAAATTAATTGCTCAAGGAATTTGTGTTCTCCCCACCTTTTCCTTGCTCTGCTCTGTGATCAGCCATAGCTACTAATGAATTGTGTATTTGTGTCATAGTGGGTGGTAGTGGGCAGCAATAAATGGCCCAGACTCATTCACATATCAGATGATTAGTCCATGAAAAACGTACAACTGCTCATACTTGCATGGAGAAGACGCTCCATTAATGAGATAGTACGCACAGAAATAGCTAACCACGTGTGGGTACCAGGAATTTTCTATTTCTAGGACCCACCGCGTTAGCACGAGTTTGCATAAGGTAATAGAATTGTAGGATGGGAAATAGGAGGTGGGGACACAGACCCAGAGGAGTCTGGAGAGAGGCCCTGACCTTGGGGAATGGGCCTGAGCTCTGTGATCACATTCACGTTGCATTCTGGCCCCTGCCACTGTGTGGCGAAGCCACTGCTAAATGTCTCATGTTTAAATTTCTCAGGCCCCTTTTCCTGCCCACGAAGCTAATAGTATTGTACAAAGTTCCACTGAGAAGTGAACGAAATGATGAATATGAACTGCTTGCACTAAGTAGGCACTCAAGAAATACCAGGATGGTATAGAGTTTAATATTATAATTCACATAATTCCTTCCTTAGTTGTTAGCAAGAAATGTTCAGGTTGTGAATGCAAGGAAAAGCTTTCAGGAGTACGTTGAGGTTCTTGGGGTTGGCTAAGCAGAACTTTGCCTGAAGGTGGTCCTCCTTCTGTGCAAGGGTTGGGGTGGGGGGTGTCGGGTGGGGGGTTCTGCAGGGGGGACCGACTGTCTGAGTTCCTCTTGGCCTGACACAGGTGGTGGCGGGGTGGGGCTTAAAATTCACCCTCACGCCTCCCCTGCCTTCTAAATCCTGAACGCAGTGCTGTCTGATCAGATGAGGATGGAAAAGCGTGGTTTGTGATTTCCCTGGTTACACCTGTGTCTGCTTTTGGCTCATAGGAGCATCTTCAAAACGAATTAAACGGGACTGGCAGGACTCCCCTTTGCTTTTCTATTGCTGGCTCCCCCGGGCCACGTGGAGGAAGGAGACTCCCCTGACTGCTGGTGCTAACGGCGCTGTTTTGCTTTCTAGCACTCCCTGTTTACAGCCATTCACAAACACTACACCCTGGATGACTGGAAGCGCTTCGCTGCGGACCACCCAGGATGCCTGCAGGTATGACTGTGACATTTGCCGGGGGAAGAACGTCTTCAGGGTTGTCAAAAGGATTTGAATCAGCAGCTGGTAGACAGAGTCCCGAGAGAGACCTGGGACAGGCCGGAGGGTCCCCCAACCCAGCCCTCCTTCATTGCCACGGATCTGCTGAGGAAACCTGCCCTGTACCCCATTTTGGAAAATATTAGGATTTACCTGCAAGGAGTATCTATTGTTTTTGTTTTTCCCCCTTTGAAAGATGACGCGTTCTACCATGAGAGCTTAGACGGAACCTGTTTCTTGCCAAGGGTAGATCCATTCCTTTTGGTTGAGAAAAAAACATCTGATGATAGCAAGTTGTTTTGGAGTTGAGTAAACAGTACACCTGCTAGGATGGCTGTCATCTGTGCTGGCATGTATGTGCGGAGATTGGGACCCTCCTGTGTGGCTGGTGGGGATAGATTATAAAATGGTGCCGCTGCTTTGGAAACTGTGGCAGTTCCTCGGAAGGTTAACTATAAGAGTTAGCGTGGGACCCTGCCATTCCATTCCTGGGACAGACCCAACAAATCCACCCACATGTCCACACAAAAATGGGTACACAGATGTCCAGAGCAGCTGTAGTCACAGAAGGCAGAAAGAACTCAGGTGTCCATGAACTGACGAATGAACACACCAAACCGGTATCACCACGCGATGGAATATTACTCAGCCCTAAAAAGGAATGTCACATGCTGCAATAGGGAGGGACATTGGAACGTTTATGTGATGCTGCTGACATAAGATGCCGATAGAACCAGCAGACCTGTTCAGACAGAAAGGAGAGTAGTGGTTGCTGAAGGCTGTGGGGGTGGGAAGTTTGGAGGGTGAGGGATAAGAGGTATGAGAGTTGCTTTTTGGGGTGATGATAATGTCCTGACATTGGGCACCACTCTGAATATATTAAAACCATTGAACTGTGCACTTTCAATGGGTAGAATCTATGGTGTATGATTACATCTTAATAAAGCGGTTATTTATTTGTAAAATGTCAGTTTGAAAATAACAGAAAGCTGCGGTCAGACATGCCTGGCTTTCCTGCTGGCACGTTGGGTGGTTGTGCTGCTCACCGGGGCTGTCCCTCTGCATTCCACGTGCTCAGACTATTTGTGATTGGAAAATGACTTCAGGTTGCACTGCTTCTGAAGTCCCCTGGCGTTTTTTTTTTTGTTTTTTTTTTAACGATTCCTTAATTATATGCGGATTTTGATGAACGAGAAGGTGGTTTTGAAGATGAACATCATTCTGGCTCAATAGCACATTCTTCATTTGTTGCCAGGTTGTGTTTAAACGAACTCTGTTTGTTTCACCATCTTCTCTGCTCTGTCAGAAGTTTGGGGAGCAGTGAGTTTTTGGCAACGTGTGGGTAACTGGAACCTTGGCTTTCATGCCCAAGTGCAAACATTTGACTTAGGACCCTGTCTCCCCCAGATTAAAGGCTGGTTGAAACGGGACAATGTTAAAAACACAGTAGCACCTGAGGGAAACCAATCTTGAGTTCCATGCCCCAAACTTTAATAGAAATGAAGGGGAAAATAAAAAAGATAGCAAAGGTCTTGTTGGAGGGGGAAAAAACGTGTAAATTGGGCCAATGCTGGTCACACTGTCAACACGAGGAGTGAAACTGGGATAAACTCTGGACTTTCGCATAAATATGTATCATGTGACCAGTCCACGTACACTCAGTGTCTGGGTTGGAGCTACATTGTTGGGGTTATTTTCTTGAGGGTAACAAGGATATGCATATCTGTCCCTCATCTGAGGCTTATGGCTTAGAGATACAAGTTAGAATTTTCTAGTAAAAGGCGAGATGGAGACCCTGGGCACAGGCTTAGGGCTTAGTTTCACTGAAGCATGTGACTCAAAACATATCTTTCCCCCAAGAGCCTTTTCCAGGGGAGCAGATGGGAGGGGTGAAGGGTTGGGGGAGAGGGCTGGGGGGAAATTAAGCAAAAGCAAGGACCAGACCTCCTGAATAAGTAATCATCCGTTTCCTAGCAAGATTCTGTGACCGATGTCCAGGGTGAAGATATATGCAGTTTCATGGTGGGAAAGGTAGGAGTGGCAAAGTTTAGGTAATTTAACGGCTCCCTCTCCTTTACTTGTGCTGCCGGGTATTTCACAAGCAGGTCCACTGTGTGTCCGTTTGATCGGGAGGACCTCAGAGGGTCCCTGTCCCGTCCCCAGACCTGGCAAAAGGATGCAACCAGGGTCTGACTTCTGAGTACCATTCACGCATTGCATCTCACACCTCTTGGTTTGTTTCTGGTACAGCATGTAGCCGTGAGTTCCGGCAGTGGGAAGAATGATCTGGAAAAGATGAGCAGCATCCTAGAAGCCGTGCCGCAGGTCAAGTTTATTTGCCTGGATGTGGCCAATGGTTATTCGGAACATTTTGTGGAATTCGTGAAGCTCGTCCGTGCCCAGTTTCCGGAACACACCATCATGGTAGGTGTGGTGGCATGGTCCCCAGCGGGGGAGCAACGAGAGGTGTCGGTGTGTCTGGGGAGTTGTGTTCTCTGTTCGAAGGTGGTGCTTCCTTCTTATTAGACGACTCCTTGGTAACCATTAGGGAAAGTGGGGAGATCTGGAAACTAGCTTTCCTCCATAAAAAATAAAATCCATATCAGCATTACAGGGCTCTGGCTCCTTGTAGCTGCCAGATACCATCACATGTTTCTTACCCTATAATACGAGGACCTTGTAACAAAGGTCTGCATCACGCCTTAACAAAGAGCATGCTTTTAAAAACGAAAAACCCAGTGTCTCCCTCGGAGCTTCGGAGTTAACTTTGGGATTTGAGGAAATCTATGTTGCAGTTATGTGTGTCTTTACTGGTCTTCATTAACTTGGCAAATATAGATTGACCACTGGCTAAGCTACTTAACTCTCCTTTGTTTAAATTTGAATTTTCTCCTGACATTTCATTCTTGTAAAGAAGTTGGGAGACAGAAAGTATTTCTATTGATGGAGTTAAATCTTTTACTGAGGCTGTCCAGGGATTTTTTTTTAAGGTAAGTATTTTTATGTTTTCCCAGCACATGCAAAGGAAGGATCGAGAATTGTTCCAAGGTCGACCCATTGTACAGTGTCAGAAATTGGGTGGAAAATGGTAAAATTCATTTTACCCTCGTTAAGAGTGCTGCCAGCGTCATTGTCACTTTGTTTTACAACAGTCGCACCATTTATTGAGTGCCTACCCCATTTCAGAAGGTTTACACCTGTTTGTTCTCTTCTTTACAACAGCTCTGTAGAGAGTAGGACCTGCTGCCCCCCCATGTAGCCGCAGTTGAGGAGCCTTAAGCTCTTCATTCTTACACTGTGGGGTTTTCACAAGGTTATAGCAACATGAAGCAGCGCAGCTGGGTTTGGAAGCCAGGCCCCTGTGAGCGCCAAGGCCGCGCTCTGCCCCTTGAGCCTCCCTTGCATGCCCTGCCCGCATGAACTTCGGTGCTAAAGCTCTTTTATCCCAGTGGCTGACATAGGTGTGCGTCCAGTTTCCCGCTTCCCAGTTCTCAGGTGGGGGAGTGACTTTCTTTTCAGGCTTGTGCTGGAGGGGATGGAATTACCCTCAATCATGAGCCGATGATAAGTAAGTTGTGAATTTCCAAGTGTCTCTTCGGCCCCAAACTGTCTGTGGTCACTTTTTCTCACGGGAGGGAACAAGAAAATGGACTCACGGGAGAACAGAAGTCCCCACCCTCCTGGCTGAGTCCCTGTCGCCCTGAACTACACTTGGTATGAAACATGAATTCTGTGAGACACACCTGGAGGGTAGAAAGCACGGCCAGTGTTTGTTGAGTAGAGAGGAGTTCTATATTTATGCCTTCTGCACAGGCGGGCCAGACGTCCTGTTTTAAACGGGACAGCACATATCGAGAGGATGCTGGGATAGCTCAGTGGCTGAGCGCTCACCTTGAAGTCATGAGGTCTGGGGTTCAAGTCCAGGCCCGGCCCGTGCAAACCCAGATGCCGAACTGTGGTGCAACTGGGAACCTCAAGGATGACTCATTGGCGATGGTTCTTGCCTCCCATGCAGGAGGCCCCCAGTTCAGCTTCCACCCCATGTGGCCCTACGTCCACCTGTGTGGAATGAAACCAGGTCACAACTAATCATGTCCAACTGTGGAGACGGCTCTGGGCCACCGCCCCCCTTCTCTCTCTCTCACCTTCTCTCAAACAATAAAATAAATCTTTACAAAAGAAAACACCAGGACTGTCCCATTTCAGACGGCACGCATGGTCAGCCTTGTCTCACGGGGGCTAAATTCAAGGTATCAGTGGGCTGACCACACGTATTTTTTAAAGTGGAACGCCTGGTCAGCTGCTTCTGGAGAACAGGAAGTAAAGCAGGCTCACGGAGTCTGTTGACATTCCCATCTGAGGTGGAGAGGTCTCTTTCTTTCCAGGACTTTCCATTTCACCTCTAGCGTTTTAGTTGTCCTGGAGGTAGTCCCCAAACGCTGGGGAAGTTGACCTTTACGTCTGCTAGCAGTGTGATGTATAAGAGTTAGTTATGCCAGTTTAGGAGTCAGAAATGAACTTGGATTTAGTGAGTCACACCAGAAGCTCTGCTTCCTTTATCTTTAGTAATTCTTGTATCAAATTGTGAAATATGAGCTACATACAGAAAAGTGCACAAAGCACAGCTGTTTAATAGTCAGAACATAGCCGTCCCCCCACGTGCCTCCGTTCAGAAGCCCCGCTCTGACCAGCGATCACTTCCTTCCTTGTGCGCCTGTGGGTCCCCATCGATCGCCGCGTTCCCAGGAAGCACTGGTCACTTTTGCCTGTGTGTGAGCCTTGTATAAATGGTAGCCCTGCTGCACGTCTTCTGTGTCCTCTTTAGTTCAATAGCATGTCGCGAGGCACGCACTGTTCAGTGCAGTCTGTACAGTATTCCATTGCTCCTGGGACGAATCTTGAATACTGTTTCCCACATGCCTCGCTCTCCCTTACTCCCTCCCCGGCTTTGCTGCGGGTTGTGACACCATTAAAATCGCTACCTTAATGCCCCTGCAGTTGGCTGTGACCGCGTGAGCTGAGCCACACTGGGGAACTCACATACCTTCTGAATCTCATCGTCCTCACCTGTGAAAAGGCGGCCAAGGATCATGATGGCTGGAGAACGACCGTGGCGTTCCCACGGGGCGATGTTTCATAAACAGTACAGCATTCACAAACAGGTAGCTGTTTGTCGAGCGTGAAGACCATGGAGGGCATGTGCCCCGAGAACTGTCAGAGGTCGAAGTCTTGGTGGAGAAGAAGAGTGAGGGGGCGTTGTTAGTGTTGGCTGAAAGAAGAGGGAGAAAATGTGCACACACCACTCCTTTTAAAAAGCAGGCATGAGAAGTCCACAGGAGCCGCGGAGCCTGCGTGTGCTCTGAACAGAGGGCCCTGCGGGGTAGCTGACTGCTGGCCCCGGGGAGCTGAGGCAGCCTGCCTGCTGAGCAGCCCGGGGGGGCCTGTGTGTCACCTGGGGGGCAAAAACCAGAGCCAGAGGGCAGCGCAGGAAGGAGGCAGGCTGGTAGGACAAGAGAGAGTGTTGTTGCCAATGCAGAGCCTGGGGGCTGCTGTGGGGGGTGGTGAGACTGGGAGGGGGTGTTCGGTGCAGGGTTCCCACGGCCTGCTGGACAGCTACCAACAGCAAGGGCCTCTTAGTGCCTGCTGGCTCGTCCAGGTTGTGTTTTGTCATTGTTCCCGTAGGTTTCCCCGGCGATGCACCGGGCAGTTTGGCAAGATAGGTGTTTATTCCTAAGCCATTCTCTCTGCCTGCGCTGACCCTTGATATGTGATTCCCTCGGAAACCTCCAGTGCTCTTAGCGTCCTGGGTTGATGGCGATATGATTTCTCTTACAGCGTTTGGAGGCCCGGGGCGGATGCATTAGCATTTGTCCAGTGGTTTGGAACGGAAAGGTTTCTAATAGTGTGGAGCGTTGTTATGACGGCTACAATGCAGCGAGCAGAAGGGGCGCTCAGAAATGTTCTTGGCAGCGGCTGGCGGGAGTGGGGGCGGGTCCCTGCCCTTGCTCAGTGCAGCCTGGACTTCCACGCACACCCGGCTCACTCGCCTCTGCCCTCAGGCAAGCCTCGCTGTGTGCAGGGAGGGAGGAGGAGGCAGGCAGTCTTAGAGAACGTCTTTGGCAGAGAAGGGTCGGTCCCATAGGGACGCTGGCTGTTAGGAGAGTATAACCAGCTCTGTGGCCATTTGCCTGGTGACTTCCAGAGTGGAAAGAGAGTAATACATTCTTGGGTGCATTGTAGGGGCTGGGGGAGAAGGCATCAGCAGAGCCGAGACGCTTGTCTCTCTTAATAACAAATCCTTGAGTAAGGCTAATAGCACCCACATGCGTTAATGTGAAACTTAGTCTGTGGTCAAGGGACTTTTTGAGTGCTGGGTGACCTGCTCCAAGGGCCTGTGATCTTCCCATTCAACGACACTGCAGGCTGTGGGACGACGAGGAAGTCCCCGGCGGGGTCTGAGAAGTGCTTTTGCTGGTGACTCTCTGTGACCTGATCCAGAGGCTGTAGGAGACGCCGTCTGCTCTGTCCCTCTTCCCAGGGAGGGACACACTCTTCGGTGTCCCTTGCCGGTGTTGATCCTGGGCAGCCTTGTCAGTCATGCGTGCCTCACTGAAGTTCACGGGTGACAGCACCTCTCTGGCTGAATGACCTGGATTTTTTTTTTCACCCTCTTTTGGGGACTGTGTGAAGTGGAACTGTGGCAGAAACTGAGGGCCTCTGAGATTCAGGTGATGCTTGTCTCCAAGAGGCACATAGTAAATAGTACGTGTGCCATGAAACGGGGTCACTGCCTTGTTCACATTTCCTGCTTCCTGGTTCCCTGGGTGGGTAGCTTGTCCTTTTCCGTATGCCTGGCAGAAGGCGCTGGCGTTAAGGTTCTGTCACCTTGTATCAACGGGACCAAAGCAGCCTGCTACTGTTGGCCGACTCTTGCCTTGCATCACTTTATAGAAAAGGTTTTTCTGGGAAAAGGGTCTCAGACAAGCCAGTAAAAAGTGGGTAGAGAAGTTATTGTTTACTGGGTACAGAATTTCATGTAATTGGCATATAAATTTTATGTTCTATATATTTGATCACAATAAAAGCAGAGAGGGAAAGGAAGGAAGGAAGGGAAGGAGAGGGGAGGGAGGAAAGAAAAAGGAAAAGAATGATGTATTGTAGAATTGTATACCTGGAACCTACGTAATTATTACCAATGGCCCCCCAATAAATTTAACAATAATACCGTAATAATAATAATAATAATAAAAAGATAAATGAGCAGAAGAGCAATATACAGAAGTCTCTCTTAAGTGGAGGGGCTAACATTTTACTGAGCCCCAGTTGAGAGCTGGGCACGTGCTAGGAATTCACAGGGCTCTGAACCGGACAGTGACAACCGGTGGGCAGGATTAGCCCTTTTATAGCACGGTAAGTTGAGACTCTAGAGTGGAAGTGATTTTCTTACGATGACATGGGAGGTGGGAGGTCCATCCTTCGACCCCATGTACCCTTTGAGCTAGTTTGCCATCGATGTCCAGGTAGAAAGGAAAGCTGGAAGAATTGGGGTAAAACAGCTTGGGTGTTCGTTTCTTGTCCAGAGGACTTTTTGAAAGGGTACACAAGTACCGGAAATGTCGCTTCTGCCACTTGCCGGTCTTTCCCTTGGGTCCTCACTCCTGTCCTTGGCACGGAGGGGCACTCACTGCCATCAGACCCCGGGGGAGCCAGGACCGAGGGTCAGGAAGTCCCAGGAAATGACCGGGCAGCAGCGGCCTGAATGACTGCCACATGTGTCGCTGGGTGCAGCCCCCTTCTGCGTGTATCTGCTGCACACACGTGGTGCTTTGGGCCGTGATAAGGAAGCTTTTCACTAATCACTCTTGAGTTCTGCCCTCACCCAGCTCATCACAGCCCCACGGGAGCCTGCCCTGGGCTTTGGCCGGCCCTGACCCTCCTCCTGAAGTCACTGTCCTATCTGATTTTGTCCTTCCCTTTTTTTTTTTCTTTTTTGCCTTGTTTTGTTTTTGCCCTTCTTGATTTCAAGCTTGATTAGAGAGCTTTTTGTTCCTGAAAGTGGAAACTCACTGGTCCTCAGCTTTCCTGTTGGGTGGTTCTCGTGCCTGGGGCCTGTCTCAGCTTTCTGGCTTTTCCCACCTCGCAGGCCTCTCTGCAGGGACCGCATTTCAGCCTCTGACTAAGGAGCCGCACGGGTAGCTGGGGAGAGACGGGGACACCTGTGTGAGCCTGTGGGCTTGTGAAACGGTAGCACCGTCCTCAGTGCTTTTAAATTCTAACCGTGCATGGTTGTTCCGGGTCCCTCCGTCATGAGCTGACTCAAGTTACTGTGTTTTGTGTAAACGGGACGAGCTGAAATGAAGTGATTTGTAGTGTGTTGGGGGTGAGGGGAGAGGCAGGGGGCATCCACATTGAAAATAAACTTAGGGTAACTTCTTTATGATTTTTTTTTACTGTTTATTCTATTTTGAAACATTTATTTTTATCTTAATTTTAAAACTTTAACACTTTATATGTTAGCAGGTCAACCAGTGAGGAAGAATGAGAGCACCAAGTCTTGTCTCTCAGGATCCTATTAAGTTTTCTTAAGGTGACCAGATTTTAACCTTGGTAAAGCGGGACACCATTGACCGGGGGGGGGAGGGGGTTCTTGATTAAAAATTGGGTCTATCTCTTGCTGTTCCCTAGCTTGTCGTGCATTCTTTCCAAAAATCGGGACTTTTTTAAAACGCCGCGGGACGCGGGACAAATTGTTAAAAATCGGGACTGTCCCGCCAAAAGCAGGACGTCTGCTCACCCTACTCTTGGGTGTAGAGTTCAGGCTGATCCTTGTGCTTAAAAAAAGAAAATATAAGAAACCAAAGAAACCCCATCAGACAAGTACAGTTTCTACTGTAGAATCCAGCACATTTTAAAGGAAAAAAAAAAAGTCAGATAATCCCTTTATCTAGATATAAATTTTTAGCATGCTGCTAGATGTTTTTATATACACATACTTTTTTTAAAAAAACAAAATGCATATTTTCTTATTTCCTTCCGTTTTGTCCTAATATGTACTGAAAGCACTTGCGGATTTTCCTGTGCTATAAACCAAGCTTAGAAACATCATTTTGATGAGCTCTAGATTGTTGAATCCTTCCTGTTTGGGGGAATATATTTGCAAGTTTTGCACTGTTACAAATAACGCATTCTTGTAGTTAAATCCTTCGACCGCATCTGTGATTATTTCCTTGGGAGAGAATCCTAAAAGTAGACTTATTGGGTCAGAGGATGGACATATTTTTGTATTTTATCTACAGGAGCAAATGGCATTCTAGGGAAACTTGTACTAAAATAGACATTCGACCAGAAGAGAAAGAGAAGGTCTGTTTTCTTTTGAGACATTTACTGTTGATAATTATTGGTAATTTGTTTAGTGAAGAGTCGTACCTTACTGGTATCTTAATTTAGATCTGGTTACTAGTGAGCCTGAACACTTTCCCTGTGTTCCTTGGCCACTTTTATTTATTTTACTAATTTATTTATGTTCTTTGATAGCTATTCTGTGAGGTGTTAGACTTTTTCTGGCAGGTTTGGAAGAACTTTATAATGTTAGTAACCCTTTGTCATAATTGCAGGTATTTTTCCACACTGGCTTATTTGCCTCTTAGTTTTGTTGATATGCACAGCTTTTTAGTTTCATGTAGACAGATCTATCTTTGTGGGGCCTTTTCCTACTTTTTTTTGCTTATTACAAGTATTCAAAGTTTTCTTCTAAACTCGGGGCGGGATAACCAACGTTTTGTTTAACTCTTTAATCCATCTGCAGCTTATTTTGGTGAAAAGTATGAGTGATAATCTATGTCTTGTCTCCAAAAGTCCTTTTTTCCCAGTTCTGTTTATTGAAATATTTCTTTCCTTCCTGACTTGTAATGCCAGCTGTATCATACACTATATACTGATATGTTCAAGTCCTCTTTCTGTCACCTATTATTTTTCTTCTTTCTAAGATTTATTTTATTGTTTGAGAGAAGGTGAGAGAGAGAGAGAGAGAGAAGAAGGAGGAGGAGGGCCCAGAGCAGTCTCCATAGCTATACATCATTAGCTGTGACGTGGTTTCATTCCACACAGGTGGATGTGGGGCCACGTGGGGCAGGAACCGAACTGGGGGCCTCCCTCATGGGAAGTGAGAACCTTTGACACCATCCTGGCGGTTACCAGTCACACACTGCAGTTTAGCATGTGAGTCAGCACGGGCTGGGTCCGGGACTTGATCCCCGGACCTTGTGGTTGCAAGGCAAATGCTCAATGTGTTGAGCTGTCCCGGCATCCCCCATCTATTATGTTTTGATTGTTAGATATTGTTTGGATTAAGGCAGCTTTGAGTCCTTCTTATCCCTCTTTTCTAAGATCCTTCTATTGAAAGTTAAGTCATTTTGTCTAGGTTAAAAAAGAAAAGTTCCTTCTGGGAATCAGTTCAGTGAAAAGACAGTAGGAATTCAATACAAAAAAAAAAAGAAAAAGAAAAAAGAGAAGAAAACAAAAAATGAGTAAAATGAGAAAGAAGAACATTTCCCAACCTAAGACTTGCCACCATTGTGAAAATTCAGTCAGGCAACTTGCCAAGTCTATGCACCAACTAAAAAATCCACGGGGCAGTGAATTGTAATGAAAAGGGCCATTTTTGCACTCCCAGACTCCTGCAGTGAAAGAATTTGTGCTGTGTCCAATCCAGATGCAGCCTCCTGGTTTTGAGATTCTGCCACTTCCTGGCTGTTACGTTTGTTTGTAGGGCCATAGCTTTGTGCTCTGAAAGCGAACCTTGTTCTAGTGCTGTGTGTGCATCGGGGCTCACCAGCCCGTTCATATCTAGGTGGAAACCTCTTTGACCCTGGGCAACGTACCCAGGTATCTTCCTAACTGTGAGATGACCAGTAGTTTCCTAGTCCTGGTTCCTGGGGCTCCAGGAAGTTTCTTCAGAGTTTTTACAATCTGTGAAGCATTGCATGCCCGACAGTAAAGATTTTAGTCAGCTGAGAGAGTGTTGCATTGCTGATTTTATGCATTTGGATTCGCCATTAAACTTGGTTTTGTTCAGCGCTGAATATGTTCAGGAAGTCCTGACCTAGTCTAAGGTCTTCAAGTTTGAAAATCATAAAGTTCTGTACTTTCTTATATGATCAGCTCACCCAAATGTAGTCTCCAGGTGTCAAAGTCTGTGCTCCTATTGGATCCACTGTTTTGTCCCCCTGCCCTTTTTTGGGGGCGGGGGGCGGGGCAGGGAGGGGGTCCTCTGCTGGCTGGTGGCTTTAGGACATGCTGATTCTTGTGTTCACACGTGGTGTTCCTCACTCATTCATCTTTTTTCCTCCTGGAGTCCTTCATTATTATGAGCTGTATTCTCTCTGTCTCAGGCGGGGAATGTGGTGACAGGAGAGATGGTAGAAGAGCTGATTCTATCCGGAGCAGATATCATCAAGGTGGGAGTTGGACCAGGTAAGACTTGCTGGGAATGCAGCAGAGGGGAGGTGGGGAGAGGACTAGGGTCTGGGGCTTAGGTTGACTGCAGATTTGAAAGCACATTTCTTTTGGAACTATCTGAGCTTTCAGAAGCTCCTGCTTAGAAATGTCACTGAGCTGCTATCTGATGTCCCCAGGGAACTTCTAAATGCGCTTGGATGTGGTTAGAATGTGAGATCCAGAACTCAGAACATAACCGTGGAATAGAAGAACGCAGATTTCATTAATGACCCCACACACCTTGAAGAGGAAGGTGAAGGGGGAAGAATCCATGGGGTCAGTTAAGGGATACGAATAACTCCAGTTTCTCTGAATGTTTGAGGGCCCCTCAACATTGCCAACTGGCTTGCAGCTGTGAGGCCACATTTGAACTTGACCCGTGGCTGAGTCAGTTATATTTGGATCCTCACCTGATACATCTCCATTTCAGATTTTGCCCATAACCTATCTGGCATTCTCTCCTACGACTGCCCATTGGCATCTTGTAGGGGAAGAACGAAGCCTTTCTTTCCTTATATTGCTGGCTTCGTTTCTCTTGTGTCTAGTTGGAGTTTGCTGTGACCATTGGTCACACATGAGCATGAGCTTCCATGTTTTAAAAGCTTCCTGGCATGTCCATTATTAACCAAACACTAAACTAGCGAGAGAAGGAAAGAAGATACCTATCTTCAGTTGGAAATAAAAAAATAACAAAGATTAAAAAATATATCGTGCACCCACAAGACATAAGCGAAAAAGGAAGCAAACCATAAACTAACACGAGAAGAGTGTGGGAAAGTGTTCCTGGGAGTCAGAAGGCATCGTTGTGCTGTGACTTGCACAGTGACCAGCCTTGAGGGGAAAGAATGACCATAACGGGGCTGTTATGGCAGAAGAGCCCGGTGGGCTCAGCAGAGTACCTGTGCTTTGAACACACAGGGAGATTTTCAAGACGGGGCTTTTTATATTGCCACTCGCCTGAGCAAGTAACGTACTCTGAGCAGCTGGTCTTTACCGAGTGTCATTACTGAAAAGTCAAAGGAAAAGGATAAGGGCCAGGTCTGCTTACAAGGAGCTCCCACTTAGAGCTAGGCTGTGATGGATCAGGCCTGTAATAGACAAGAACACCCTAATAATTGACCAGGGAGACCTCTTTTCCCCATTGGCAGGGGCATTCACCAGTCACCTGTTGAATCGGAAATAAGTATTCAGCACCAGGAGCTGTTCTTGTAACCTTGGGCGTGGAGTGGTGCTAGTTTCCCTCATGCCCGTCCCTGTGTGTACGTTCTGTTTCCCCTGAAGATTTACTGTCCTTCCTTTGTCACTGTGGTCTCTAGGCTGTCTATTTAGAACAGATGTGGCTGAAGTGAGGAAGAGTCTTTCTTTGAGCCTCATCTATTGGAGCCACTCCTTTAAATTCATTGAAGATGATCCTGACATTTTGTCTATTCTTAGAAATACTAGGTATGGTCTATCTAAGTGACGTCATTAAAGAAACGGTTTGTTATTGAGCAACTCCCAGGAACTGGAAAAAAGCATTTAGAATGGCCACCCCGGTCCCTCTCAAGGGAGGAAGTATGTACCCAATTTTTCCTGTCCACCTCGCACACCCCTCGTCCCCTCACTTGTGCAGAACTCCAGGCCCCTGCAGAGGAGGCCCCAGCCTTCCCTTAGAGCTGAGCAGTTGAGTGGGAGAAAAAAGAAAAGCCGGTTCTGAACCAGAACCGGGGTTCTAAAACTCGAATTCTGCCTCAGCCAGCCCCTGCCTGGGGCAGAGGGTGGCGAGAGGAGCTCATTGCTCCAGGACTGTGAGTGACACGTGTGGTGAGGAGGGACATACAGAGATGGATTCTGCCCAGTAGCGGCATGGATGGGGGAGAAGGGGACTCCCCTGTCCTTGCCGCTGAAGCCAGGCCTGCACATGGCTCTTTGTCCGATCCTATTCCCAAAGACTTCTGGGAGAAACGTGTGGACCACGGTGAAGCCCCTGGGGAGCAGGAGAGGGGGCAGAGGCTCTCAGATACCTCGCCTCCAAGTCTGGCAACGAGGTGTTCACATCTAGATTTTATACTGGTCCCAGGGCACCCCATAATTGACACCACAGGACCCCCAGGAGGAGCCGAGTGGCTGAGAAGCAGCAGAGACGGGCATGTGGGTGACTCCCTCACCCTTAAGCTCACGCTGTCTTCCGGTGACTAGTTATAGTGCCTTATTGTGTCCTGAGCTCTGTGCTCAGCCCTGGATCCCCAACAGCGCACACCCACAGAGCTTACCCTCTGGCAGAGAGGAAAGACCCTCAGCTCTTCCCAATAGTTATGTAAATGCCCCTTTTTGAAATGTGTGCTGTGATGAGCAGCGTCCCCAGGCAGTGACATTCAGGATGAAGCCTGAAGGATGAGAAGTGGGTGGCAGAACCAGGGGGTGGGTCCAGAGGGGAGTGTTCAGACAGAGCGAACTTCGTGTACAGATGACCCCCAGGTGGGAAGCCCATGACAGAAGAGCCGAAAGGTCGGTGTGGCTGGGGTGGGTTGAGTGGGAGGAGGGGGAAGCGACTGGATGAAGAGGGTAGACACTCAGGGGTTTGGTTTAGGAGCTGGGGTGCTCATGTGCTCAGTGGGCAGGGCGGGTCGTGAGCAAGGGGACAGGAGCTGGAGAGCCCCTGGCATGACTTGGCTTGCCTCTAGTTGGGCTAACGCTCTGCAGATGGTCAACCAGGACTGGAGGTGACCGTGGGAAAGGGCAGAGGTCAAGAGCATGAAGGCATCTAGGTAGCTGGTGTGAGCCTTGATGTGGAGGCTGGAGTTCAGGCTGGGTGGGGACTCGGGACAGGGCTGGGGATGGACTGTGAGATCGTGAAAAACAAGGGCACGTCGAGGACAGTTGAGTGAGCACGGGGTGACGGAAGGAATGAGGTTACTCGACTCCCTTTTCTCAGGGGCCTCCTGCAGGCGGGGCCCAACGATTTCCGTTCCTTCTGCCATTTCATTTCCGCCACAGCCCGGCGTCCTCCACGTTTCCATTTCCATTCCGTAGGTCAGGCACCAGGCGGAGAGAAGTTAGTAATTTGACCAACGTTGAAGGCCAGGGGAGGAATCCGCGAGGCGCCTTGAAGTAGAGTGTGGGTGTGTGGCAAAGTAGGAGGACAGTGGACAGGGACGCGGGGTTGAGCCTGGAGAGCCAGCCATTCAGGGGGAGCTGATGTCACAGGGGAGGGTGTGCGGGGTGGGGTATGCTCTGGACCAGCAGATGCCGGTGAGGAGGAACCCGAGGGGATGCGTGCCCAGACGGCGTGGTCATCGAGCTACGGGCCAGCGCCCGCCTTCTACCTCTCCTCTCCCGTGGAAAGTTCGTCCTTAGTCATTTGGGGCTGAGCTTGGAGGGGTTCACCAGGACAATGGAGGTTCACCTTGTGTCCTGTTGTGCTCAATCATAACCAGCAATCTTTGGGGTCCTCTTCTTCCTCCATCCAGGCTCCGTGTGCACCACCCGAACCAAGACGGGGGTGGGCTACCCCCAGCTGAGTGCGGTGATCGAGTGTGCTGACTCTGCCCACGGCCTGAAGGGGCACATCATCTCCGTAAGTCTCTGAGGGACGTGGGACGGATCGGGGAGCATCTCAGGGAGCATCTCAGGATGGCAGGGCCCTGCTTCCCAGTTGCCATTGGCCCTGTGGAATCCTGTGGGCTTGGCAGTGAGCAGGCACTAGGGTCACAGCAGAGACACAGACCCGCCCCACTTACTCCCCCAGGGAGAGAGGGACAGCCTAGCCTGCATGAGCTCCCACTGATGTCCTTCCTGTTTGCTCTCTCCTCTTTGAAGGACGGAGGCTGCACATGCCCAGGAGATGTCGCCAAAGCCTTTGGTAAGGAGCTGGAGGACAGGGAGCGAGCTCCCTGCAGCTGCGGTGGGAACCGGGTGGGGAGCCTGGACAAGGAGTTAGAACTTGTCCGGAGGTTCCAGGCCAGTCCCTGCATTTCAGGCCCGACTGGCCCAAACCCTGGCATCACTTTCATTCTGGTGGGTGGCATCGCAGGGATATGCTCGGGCCTCGGGGGTGACATCCTGCAGGCCAGGAATGGGCGAAGTCGCGGCTCAGAAGTCAGGGCTGAGACGGCTGAGAGCACCTGAGGAAAAGGACCGCACCAGGCCGCGCGCAGTAACTGCAGCGAGCGAGGGTCTTTGGAGCCTCACTTGGGGAGGTGCGGCAGGACGGCTGGCTTCCCAGCAGCAGCTCCTCACCAGAGGCCGAGGAGCCCATTCTCCAGTGGGGGGCGGTCGTGTCCAGCTGCCAGCCAGTGGGGCTGGCACCATGGACCCGAACCTGGGGTCCTGGGCTTTTCACTAAGCAGTCCAGCCTCTCAACATGTGCCCTCCACGTAACCTTTGCAAACTGCCTTCCGAAGTCGGAGCCGGAGCCAGGCGTGCAGGAGGCAGAAGCAAGACTCCCAGGGCCCCACGCTCCTGTCCTAGTGCTGCACTTGCTGTTGATCTAGTTTTTCGTTTTCAGTGGAGGGAAACTGTCTTAAGATTCTTAAGGATGCCCGTGGCTCTTCCTCCTACCTGCATGCAGTGACCCTTCCTGGGTTCCCCTTCATCGCAGGGTCACAGTTCATCCCATAGAATGTCTTAGGCCTAGGCATTGGCTCTTTTTATTTTTATTTTAAACACTGAATAGTGACAAAAGGAAACATGAGGCCGTGTTCTCAGCAGCTGGGTTTGTATAGCTCAGGTGAGAGTCAAGGTCAGGGTCCTACACTTGGGCAGAGCCAGGAGGACTCAGGACTCCTGCTACATGAGTGCCCGCCCTTATCCTGAGTGTGAGCACCCTCCGCCAAGGACGTTTATACTGTTGATGCTTTTAAAAAAAGATTTTTTTGTTTTGACAGAGAGAGACAGAGAGATAGAGAGAAGGGGGAGGCCCCAGAGCAGTCTCCATAGTTGTACATCATCAGTTTCAACATAGTTTCTTTCCACAGGTGGATATGGGGCGGTGCAGGGTAGGAACCGAACCTGGGGCCTCCCACATGGGAAGCACACCCCAGTTAAGCATGTGGGTCTGCTTGGGCAGGGCTGGGACTTGATCCTCGGACTCCGTGGCTGCAAAGGCAAGCACTCAACCTGCTGAGCTATCCCAGCATCCCCTCCTTTTTGCAGCAGTTCAGCATGTGGGTTTGCATGAGCCGGAGCCAGGATTTGATTCCTGAACCTTGTGGTTGCAAGGAAGTGCTCAGCCTGTTGAGCGATCTCAGCATCCGCTGTACTGTTGATTTTTGAGGGCATCTTCTTCATACTGATGCGTGTTCCCTCTTGGGCTCCCCTGCTCGGAGTACACTCTAGTGTGACTGGGCCTAAAGAAGGTGCCTTATAGGTGATGGATCTGGGCACGGTTCCTGGTGGCTTCTCCTCGTCTGCCCTCCTTCCTGTAAGTGCATCCAGGACCTGAGTGAGCTGGAGGGAGAACGCTGGCTAGGACAAGATAGGAGGGTGTTCAGGACTGACAGTAATTGGAAGCCACTTCCAAGCCTGTGCTCTGTGTTCCTGCTGTTGACATCTGCTCCTGGGGATACGGTCATCAGGATCAGGGCAGGGGGCCCAGGAGCCAGCATTGGGTGAGGGGCCCTGCAATGAAGGGTCTGCAAAGCTTGTTGCTAGTGGGAAGGTCCTATTGTGCCCACAGGCCAAGGGCCAGCTCTGCAGAGCCTGCCTTTCTGTTGTGCTGAACAGAAGGGACTGTGACACCTGACACAGAGTCCTCTTATATATAAAGAACCAGATGGAAGAGGTCAAGGTCATTGCTCAGGAGTTCCTGCTTGCTCCTCCTTGTCCTTCATCCTAATTAACACACCTGGACCCTCCTCTCCTGGTGTTCTGAATGTAAACCTGTGACGGGGCTCACTTAGGAGCAGTGGTAGCCGTTCCTCAGTGACTACTCAGCGGGGAGCCTCTCTGCGCAGTTATCCGCAGACAGGACGGGGAATGGGGACTGTTTCTATTTCCTCCAGGTGCACCTTTTCCTAGTTTGACAACTAGGCATTCCGTACCGCCCGTGTGCCACGCACTGGGATAGACCCTGGGGACACATCCGCAAGCCAGCCCCCCAATTCCCACTGTCCCTGCACCTGTTCCAGCCTAGCCTACAAAAGCCACTGCAGTACCCCAGGCTCCTGTGCGGCTTCATGTCATTCGGTGATGAATATGGGATAGTATTGACGCTGGAAGTCAGAGATCACCACCGAGGTGCAGGTAGAGAGTTACACGTGACACACACACACACACACACACGTACAGGTTCCTCTCCTTCATGCCCGGTCTCCAGTGTTGGAGGCTCCGTCTGTCTGTTCTGAGGTCCATTCATGATCTACACAGAATGAGAAGAGTTCTGAGAACTGGAGGTAGACCAGATGCCTGATGGGGACATTGCAGAGGAGTTACTCTGCTAAGTGTGACATTGGACGACATGCAGTCTAGGACGCTGTTCGTTCCTAATGTTCTCTCTGACTGGATGAGTCAGACCTCTGGAAGGCGGTCGTCGTTCATAGCTACTTAGGATGGTCCAGTGTATTCGCCATGGGCTTCTGCTGGCTGCGTTTGCTCCCCGAGGGTCCAATGCCCCCCCTGCCAGGGGGCCCTTCTTTTTCCAGAGGGGAGAGGTTGAGCTTGTGTCCTGACTGTAGCTGGACAGCGGGTGAGTTGGGGGGAGCCCTTGGATCTGTCCGGAGCCGATCTTCTCTGAGCTCTTTTCTCTGCTGCTCTCTCTTGTCCCCACGATGGGAGTCTAGGAGCCGGAGCGGATTTCGTCATGCTGGGAGGGATGTTTTCGGGCCACACCGAGTGTGCGGGAGAAGTGATCGAGAAGAACGGGCAGAAGCTGAAGCTCTTCTATGGGATGAGCTCCGACACGGCCATGAAGAAACACGCCGGAGGCGTGGCCGAGTACAGGTAAGGGGCGGAGCCTGCGCTCTTCATTGGCCAAGACACACGTTTCGCTGCTGCCTGACAGAAATGGGATGGAAGTGGGTCTCAGAATATCAGTTCTGTTTATACGGAAGTCCCGTGGGAAGGAGCTAGAAACCTGCCTTGCCTCCTTCCTTCCTTCCTTCCTTGAGGTGAGAGAGGCAGGGGAAGAGAGAGAAGGGGGAGGGCCCAGAGCCATCTCCATAGTTGTACGTCATTAGTGGTGACATGGTTTCATTCCACGCAGGTGGATGTGGGGCCACCTGGGGTTGATAACAGAACCGGGGGGCTCCCACATGGGAGGCGAGAACCTTCACCGCTGAGCCATCCCGGCGCTTACCAGTTGTGCCGCAGTTCAGCATGTGGGCTTGCACAGGTTGGAATCCAACCCTGGACCTCGGGATTGCAGGACACGCACTGAACCACTGAGCTATCCCAGCACCCCCTCTTTTTGCAGTAGCCACAATTTCGTACCCATCCAGCATGTGCAGTGTTCGGAGCCCTCCAAAGGCAGGGCAGGTCAGAAGGGTTTGGGAAGGACTAGAAATGTGACCAGGGGGGTGTGTGAATAGGTCTGACTGCTGCTCTACTAGTCTTGGGGGTGACACCATAGATGTCCCAAGGGGTGGGTGGGAATGTGACCTCCTTGTCCTTCTGATACAGCCTTTCGCGGAACTGCCCCAGTAACCTCTGCTCTCTGGCTGGGGGCAAGTTCAGGCTGCAAGAACTGCGTGGAAGCATGGGTCTCCCACTGAATACGAAACAGGTGGGGTCTGGCCCAGTGTGTGGAGGTCAGGCCTTTCTTGACGAATGCCATGTCCCACCAGCAGCAGCTCACAGGCCTCTCACCTGCCTCGAGGCTTTGACAGTTGACAGGCAGTATTTTTGGCCATTACTAAGAGTGTCACTCACTGCAGAAGGGACGCTCACTTCTGCTTATCATCTTAAAAATCCATGACACCCAAAGACAACCTGGCCGTAGCTTCCCTTCCATGTGCATTGTCTGCGTGTGTGTGTTAAGAACCTTAGGACAGAACATATCCACTGCGCCCCTGTGCCCGTCTGCTATTGCTTGTCGCTGTGGTTAGCACTGGTAACAGGTGACACAAAGTGGACAGGGCAGGTCCTGGCTCCTCAGAAGGAAGTCTACTGCGCGTGGGCAAGTTGCCTTCCCAGCCAGCCTCGGGCACTGGGATGGGAGCCCAACCCCCCGCTACCATCACGTCCACACCTAACCGCTTATTTTGAGGACATGGGATTCAGATGCATCAGATAAGGTCCAAATGAAGCTAGAGATAAAAACATAAAAATAAATCTCAGAACTCCCCCGGGATTGACAGGCAGGCTGGCTGGGCTACCTTCCCAGAGCGCTGTTCTTCTGTGAGGGACTGGGGGACTGGTTCCTTCCTCATTCTCTCCAGCCTTTTGCTCTTTGGGGGGGGACCTCAATAAAAATGTGGGAGTAGGGGGAAGGCCCAGTGGGAAAGAGGAGTAGGGGACTGCATTTATATACCATCACCCTGGTGACTTCGGACAGTCATAACACTGCAGACACTGATGCCACAGAAGGTCCTTTCTCTCACGTGGTAACTGATGGGGGAGGTGTATGGGGTGCGGGGAGCGTTACTGTCTCAGTGCCAACCTGGACCTCTGGCCAAGCAGCTAAAGGCTTTGCCAACAACCACTGTCAGCACCCAGACCCTGTGCAGGGTCTCCCCTGTGCTGGTCTGTAAGTGGAGCGTTTGTGGTGCCGCAGCAGCGAGGTGCTGTGTGCCTGGATACAGGTCCACCCTCTCGCCCATACGTCTATTTTGGGTTCTAAGAAAGCAGATCGGGAAGGCCAGACTGGGCTCTCATACAGATAGAAGCCAATGGGCCGAAAGAAAAACCATCTGTAATTTCAGCAAGGTCTAGACATCCCAGAAAATGCAATCTTCAGGAGCGTCAAGACAGTTCTGGAAGCAGATGCGAATCCCAGACCAGGAAGGGGAGTGCCGAAGGGATTAGAACCTGAATCCACAGGCACCCTGAGCCCAGCGGCTGCGTCTGTTCTGTCTGTCTCTCTGCCTCCCTCCATTTTTCCCTCACTCCTTTTCTCCTTCCCTGGCAGTTTGCAACTTGTCACCATTATCTCCCGAGGAGAGTTATCCTATTCAACATTATATTTAATTACGCAGAGGTCTATTTATGCTTTGCTAGTGCCTTCCCGATCATTACCCATTTAGTTATCATGCTGTGGGTGGCAGACAGATGAAAGAACCTTCGTTTGACAGATGAGAAACCTTGAACATCAACAAGTGACTTACAAAAGGTGTATCACCAGTTAGCCAAGAAGCAGTGATGAGAATCGGTATACTTTCCAGTAAGTCCCAGGACAGCCCCGGGCCCAAGAAGATGAAATGTCAGTCATTGCAGGCACACAAGTGCAGTGACATGGATCATCTGGCATGTGACCACTGACTTGCAGTCCTTGGTCTAGCTGATGATTTAACTAGCTAAGATTTTACCCACTGGGTCGTTCTGCACACTTAGATTTCAGTGTACAAGTTAATACCCTTTTGAAATTCTAAGTACGTAATAAGCTTCTAATCCAGAGATGCTGTTTTTCCAGTTGAAGAGACTAGCTAGAGAAAGTTCCAGAATCCTGTTAATTCTCACAATTTCCAGACTGGCCTTTAGACGCTGGCTAGAGTTTTACATTGGAGATTTCCTTCTTGTGATATCCCTCCGACAGCCAGTCTGGACTGTCTCCATCTTGCAATAAGGGGACCTGTGTGTGACATCACACAGTGTTACTTGGTGGCCTTGTGAAGAGTGGGCAGTGGCCCAAGCACGGTTCGATATTGCTTAGTGTGCCGCATGCCAGACCTTCTGAATTTCTCAGTGTCCCCCTGAAAATGGGAAAGATGTTCACCAAAGTCCCAAAGCCTCGGCACCAAAGTCCTTCGTTTCACTCTGGTTCCACCTTGCTGGGACCCTGCCCCACACCCAGGATGACACGTCTAGTTACTTGTGAGGGTGCAAGCGTGTGCTGGGGACCCATGCCCCACCACGGGCCCCCCAGGAGAGACAGGCCGTTAGAGGGGAGATGCTGCTGCATCTTGCTGGTGGGGGTTCCCGTGTAACCTTGTGGGGTCTGAGTTCCATTTTGTTGGTGTCCTCCTCCACCTCCTGGTTGTCCCCTTTGGAGACACTCTGACCCATCTGCACCAAGCTCTGCACTAGTCATCGTTGATGGGGGAGGGCAAGCGAAGAGGTGGAGGCAGAGGTTGTTCAAGAGGAAGTCCGCCAGGTCTGTTCTTCCCCTTGGGCATTTGGGCTCTGGGTCCCTAGAAAGGTGGCATGGGTTTCTGTTAGGGGCAGAGCGTTGGCACGTGCCTGAGAAGTCTGGCTTTGTGCAGGATGATGCGGGTCTAGGGCGTCTTCCCTACGTTCTGCTGCCAGCCGTTCCTTATCCTGGCACCGAGGAGCCCGCAGCAAGGGCATGCCTGTTGGGTGGGAGGAACGTGTTCATCCGAGGTGCTGGCAAGGTCAGCCTGGCATTTGCAGCCCTGTGGAAACGGGGCCCAGGGCATTGAGCTCCCCGAGGGCCCTGGGGGCTGCTGCAGGCGCTAAAGCTTAAGGGAGGCAGTCTGGCTGGGCCCTTAAGGAACAAAGAACCAGATGAAAAGGGAAACAAATGTCCTTGTCCTTCCAGAGCGTCGGAGGGCAAGACGGTGGAAGTGCCTTACAAAGGCGACGTGGTGAACACGATTCTGGATATTCTCGGGGGGCTGCGCTCCACCTGCACCTACGTGGGGGCCGCCAAGCTCAGGGAGCTCAGCCGGCGCACGACGTTCATCCGCGTGACGCAGCAGCACAACGCTGTGTTCACTTAGCCCCGTGCACGAGGTGCTTTGCCACCGCTTTCCTTCTGTGACGTCAGAGCTCCCGGCTGCTGCGGGGGGTGGGGCGCTGCGTCCTCCCCTCCCCCTGCCGGCCGCAGGCGGTGGGGCGCCCCCTAGTGCCTTTCCGGGGAGCCGCGAGCAGGGCACTGGTAGGGTCAGGGGTCAGAGCCCAGCTGCCCAGAACTCATAACCTCGTTAAAACACACACTTGCACCTTTTTGTTTCTTTTCTTTGTTTCTTTCTTTTTTTTTTTTT